>VWZW01001499.1:3056756-3197523 GCA_013397115.1 Edolisoma coerulescens
GGGGGGGGAGGAATGGAGGAAATTATTAGAGTAGCTATTCCCCATGAATACGTCTAATCTCCTAGCACCCTCACTGCTTGAAGTCCTGCGGGGAGAGGAGGGGCGCGGAACAGCAGGAGGATGGAGATGCACCCCTGCAGCTCCAGCCGTGTTCTAGGAGGCTAGACCCGGAGAGAGGAAATTTTCAGCTGAACAAAATGTGTCCCTGTCATTCAAGAAGCACCGCAGAAATATTTATATTTCAACAGAACTTTTCCCTGGGAAAGCTTTGAAGATGGGGGAAGAGTGACTTTATATAAGGACCTGGTCCCTGTTCTGTCTGAATGAAGCCTCTGCTCAGAATGAGAGCAAGAGACCAGCACTGAAAGACCAAATTAAAAAAACCAAAACAAAACGAACCACTTTCCAAGTCCTATCCAAGTTTCTGTGCAACTTTGCTTGCTTCTGTTTTTTAATGAAACATCAATTGGCTCTAATTATATGAGAAGCAAATTTTATTTTGGTATTCTAGAGGGCTGCCGTGAAATGGAATCATTGTCCTCATGGCTGTCATGGTGACTGATTGCATTTTTTCCTAATCATGGTGAGAGAGCTGTGGTTTCTTACCAGGTTGCTGTATTTATGTTACGTTTTGTATTTGCTTTATTATCTGCTAGTTATAAGAGCTGAAATCAATAAAGCTTGATTGTTTGACTGTTGCTTACAGGCGTATGGGATACACTTTTCATAGTTTTTAACAAAGGCTGTAATATATGTATAAAACATTTAACTTTAACTTAACTATTTGGGTCTAAGGCCCTGAGAGAGACAAGCATTGCCGAATGTTGCAGGTTCTTGTCTGAGTTCACACTAATTTTACAGTGACTGATAAGCACTCTATTGTATTTCTTAGAAAAATCTGAACTTCCCAGAAATGTCTGAGGTATTACAGTGGCAAACAACTCAGTTTTGCAGACTTTTGATGATTCTGAATTTGATGACAAACACAGATGCAATTGTGTAATGTAGTACCTCATATAGGCTCTCTTTAGTTTAGCTGATTCGTCTGGTATGTTTTTGCAAGCCGCCCTTCACTGCTGGGGTTGTCTTTCCTGTAACCATTCACAGGTAGGAGACTTGTTAGTACTTTACATAATTAATATATGGTCTTGTTCATTTTGGCCAAGACAAGAGGCTTGAACAAATTCCTGCGGATCCATCACAATGACTCCCCACTGGACTGTGAGGAAGTTGCTTCTCTCTGCCTTGTATTGGGCTCAACTGTAAAACAGGAATTACGGTATTTTATCTATGAGAGGGGTCAAGACTTGTAGGGGAAAAATGTGACTGTAAATTCAGATCTTTAGGAATAGATGAATTGGCCATATGCTGTCTAGAGAAATAGAATGAAAACCCCACCCTTTTGTGGTGACTGGTCCAGTTTCTCTGAAGTCTTTTGGAATAGAACTGAAGTATTTCACATGTACAGAAATCTACACAAAGGCTATCCAAGCTTGTAAAGTTTCAGATGGACCAAGCTTACTAAATATGTGCAAGATTCCAAAAGCAGTTTGGAAAACTTGTTTTCCTTCCACTGGCAACACGGAGATCTTTGTATCTCTGCATAAAAATGTTTATCATGCATTAAATTGTAACTGTATAGCATCTATAAAAATTATTTCCTTTCTCTTGCTACTCCAAAAACAAAGATTAATTTTATCTATACCTGCAGTATATCTAGATAAACTTTATCTATGCTGTTGTTTACCATTGAAGTGTTCAGCTTATGCACTATGGACATCATTAATCAAAATAACATGTAAGAACATGTGTGATCATGATAGAATTATTTAGCTAACAGCAATTTCTGTAATAGTCGATTAAACAGACTCTTGCTCTTTACACAGGATTTCTATAATGAGAACAAGGGTGGTGATAATGGTGTCAGTTAAAAGCACAATTGTTTTTGTAGCTCAGCAAGCTGCTTCTTTCAGATAGTCGTTAACTTTCAGAGCACGCAAGCAGAATTATTGCGTTCTTGCTTATAGACGAGCAAAAAATTTGTCAGGAGATTTTCAACAGAACACATCCACCTTTTATTAAGTCATACTGATGCCAAGTATTAGAAACCACAGCCACAATGAAGAATGCTTTTACTGCTCCTACCAAAACATAAATGTGCATGTGCCTATCTTGACAGTAATTTAGCTGCATATGCTGTAACTTGCCTTTTTGTAGCTCTCACGCAGTCCCAAAACTTTGAAAATAGGTTTTAAAGTTATAACCACTTGCCTAGATTTTTCAGTAGCTTATTGTTTGTAAGCAGTGTCAAGGACATAAGCAATGCTGTGCTTTAGCTGTGTCGGTACTTATTTTATCTCAGCTTGCTTGGAAAATTGCAAAAGGGAAGGAACAACTATAGCTCTTTTAAAATATATTCTTCATCCTTGTGTTTTGATGTTGGTCTTCCTTGTGTAATACTGAGCTCTGATTTTCAGAGTGCAGAGTGCCTTTGTGCAATTTAAGGCTTACAGGTTCTTTAAAACTCTAACATGTTTTCATAAACACTTTAGGAAACTAGTAAGTTTTGGTACTGCTGCTGATGTACTCAATTAGGAGGCTTAGAAAAACAAGAAAAAGTGTTAGGATGAAGGCTCCCAAGTTCTGTTTCCCACTTAGTTATCATCCAGACATACAAATATTTCCATTAACAGAAATAAATAGGTATCTCTTTGGGCTGGTTATTACAACCATTTCGTAGGTGGGAAAATGGAATTTCAGGAAAGGCTAGGGGTTCACAGGCATATATGTGTAAGGAAGGAATTGGCATCTGAAACAGGATGCAGCTCCACCATAAGCAAAGTTCTCAGCCCCATATGTTGGCTGTTTCTTTACCTTCAGGGAAATTGCTTCTTCAGTCTCTGCTTTCTTACCTGGAGATTGAAACAAAACCAAAAAACCCCACAAGAATAAAAAACCTCTCAAAGAATAATATCTCGCAGTAATTTAATGCAAAACTCTTCCTTTTCTTATTAGCCCTTTTATGTTGATTAGGTGAAGAGGCCTAAGGAGGCCACCATGGTACATTGTAAGTTAACGCATTATATAATGCAAGGTTCAAGTGCAGTAAGTTTCAGTACAGTCCATGTATTTTTCCTATGTGGCTCTGTCCTCAAGTTTCAAAGAAATACGCATTCGAGCCAAATTCGAAGAAATTTTTTTTGGAGCTTTCACACTAAGAAACTTATTCAGCCTTTCCAGCAGCTTAGAAAGCCATGCTTTTGAAAGTTTTTTTATGTAGGTTCCACTTATGTTGACTTTATTAAAGTTGTTAATCATTGCTTTTCCTTCTGGTCTGAATTAGAATGCTGCCCTAACTGCAGAGCTAGAAGGTGTCTCTCTTGAACATTTACCCTATTTCTTTCTTTACTCTTCTTCTGTCTCATCAGTGTCTTGAAAAATCTATTTTGGCATAATGTCTCTGCAGGTCCACCTAGTTTGTCCATGGCCTGCAAAGATGAAGCAGGAACACTGTAGTGAGAAATTTATTTCTTGTTTGTCAGTTTGCTTCTTGTGACTTTAGCTACGTATTGAATATGTATATGCCAGTTTAGTAGCTCCGTGAAAGATTCGGTACTGTGCATATCTTAGAAGAGCTGTCATAGCCTGTCCCGGCTTCATTTTGGTTATGCTGCATGTGTAATTTCATAAATAAACATTTATTCACAGAATGTAAATTTGGCTGAATCATTCTGCATATGTGAACCATTTATTCTTGAACAGAGTAACGTTCCGTATTCAGTAACTTAAATATTATATAACCACTGCAAAGCTTGTCCATTTGAAGGGAAAAAGAAAACACAATTTTCTTTTGGCCTCTTTCCTTCATTTCCGTAGAAACCTTTTCAATTGTGATTCAGCTTTGAAACACAAAAACATTAGCTTTATTTTATTCAACAGAGCTTTAGCTTGTGTTTGTCAAAGGCATAGTGGAAAAAAAGTAACCTTTTACTGCCTTTTGCTTCTGTTATCATTTAGACCTGACACTGCTCTGAAATGACTCAAGTTATGTTGTCACATGCAGCATCAGAGCAGATTACTGAATTTTAAGCATTTGCAATTCAGGATAAACCCACTGCTAGAAACACAGCAAGTGTCACTGAGTCACAGTAGGAATACTGGTTTGTGTGCTCAGCCTCTCCAGTGCTGTCAGCAATATATGAGAAAATAAATACTTCACATAATTTGCATAGCATTGGCTGTGTTTGCACACTCTGTGAATGATTATGTTCAGTTGTGAGCCACTGAATGCAGAAGCAGGGAGCTGCATGGAGACACTAAGGTCCATTTTGTGGAACTAACTGCGGTGACTTACTGCTGCCATCCAGAGGGACCTGGACCAGCTTGAGAGCTGGGCCTGTGCAAACCTCATGAAGTTCAACAGGGCCAAGCACAAGGTCCTGTACCTGGGCCAGGGCAATCCCAAGCACAGATTCAGGCTGGGCGGAGAATGGATTGAGGGCAGCCCTGAGGAGAAGGACTTGGAGGTATTAATGTGTTGGTGGACAAGAAGCATGACACGACCCAGCAACGTGCACTGGCAGCCCAGAAAGCCAAATGCATCCTGGGCTGCATTCAAAGCAGCGTGGCCAGCAGGGTGAGGGAGGGGATTCTCACCCTCTGCTCCACTCTGGTTAGACCCCACATGGAGTGCTGCATCCAGCTCTGGGGTCCCCAACAGAAGAAGTATGAGAACGTGTTGGATCTGGCCCAGAGGAGGACCAGGAAAATGAATGGTCAGGGGGCTGAAGCACTGCTCTTATGACAGCAGGCTGAGAGAGTTGGGGCTGTTCAGCCTGAAGAAAAGACTTTGGGGAGACCTTATAGCAGCCTTTCGGTACCTAAAGGGGGCCTGCAAGAAAGCTGGAGAGGAACTTTCTATGAGAGCCTGTGGATTAGATATAGGGAAGAAATTCTTCATTGTGAAAATGATGAGAGACTCGAACAGATCTCCCAGAGAATACCTCATCCCTGGATACCTCATCCCTGGAAGTGTTCAAGACCAGGCTGGGTGGGGCTTTGAGCAACCTGATCTAGTGAAACGTGTCCCTGTCCATGGCAGGGGGCTTGGAACAAGATGGCCTTTAGAGCCCAACCTTTCTATGATTTTGTGCTTTGCACACATGAGGTTTTACATTAGGACAATAACAATCAGACAAAAAGCTGCAGTCCTAGATTGTGGAGGGCCTTGTTTGATAAGAGACAGGAAAAGTTGTTAGTTCAGTAGTACAAGCATGATTCGTTCACATAAACAGCAGTCACCTCTGACATCAGTTTATAGGGTAAGAGGTAGAGGGATTTAAGTACCTGAGTGTTGGAATATACATTTCCCCATTATTTCTTCTTCTCTTTCATCTTCTCCTTTGCCTTCTCCTTCATCTTCTTTGTCTTCTTCTATGTAACAAGAAGCTTGCTGACAAAGGATCAGTTTTCCTACCTACTTTGCCACCAGTTTGCTCTTTCAGGGAATGAAAAGCTTGGTAAGTTCAAGGAGAGAGGACACAACTGTTCCCTTCTGGGACTCCACAAGTACCCCCTAGACATGTACAAGTCCTCATGCTTCCATATATTTTTTGAATTTTCTCACAGAAGAGCAGCCTGTCAATCAGTTGAGCTTACCCAGCAGACTCTCATGTGTTTCTGGTAACTGTGGTTCTTCTCTTTGTGACTGAGTGGGAATAAGACGGCCAGTCTGTTTAAGCTAAACTGTTGTATAATTCTAATGGCAGGAGCAAAGCATAACATTAGAGAAACATGATATTAAAATTATACCAGGTCTGTACATAGTTCACCTTTCCAAAGGCTTGACTTTCCTCTTCCTGGGGTTCCTAAAAGGTAAACCTTTCCCTAAATTCTCATACAAAAGAGTCTCATTTCTCAGTCTCAAGACATAATCTCTCTCACGTTCTTTCAAGTGTATTTCTTGAAAAATTCTTGAATCCGTGTATTCCTGCTCTCCCTGCAACAACTGCTTATCTCTTCAAAAACACAAACCAAAAAAAACCCTGAAACAAAACAACCCCCCCACCCCAAATGACTCCTATTTGTCTATTACAGATTCTATTTTAAAAAACCCAAGAAACAAAAACCAGGCTTTTCTGTTATGTCTCAGGTGTATGAAGAGTCTTAATCTAGCCCCACCTTAATTTTCCAGCCTGACTGTGCCACTATTATATTAGTTCAGTATCTGTACACAGTAAGTCGGTACATAGGATTCAGGAATTATCATGGGCAGCTTCAAATCTCTTTAAAGGACTTGTTCTTTGCATTGAGTCAAAAAAAGTAAATGAAGAAAGCAAAATGAGATATTACTGGTGTTCAGTCTCAAAAATAAATCAAAGTTGGGAAGATGTAAATACTTATGTAGAAAGAGTTTGCAATTGCTTAGTCTGTGTTTGGCCTGCCTGATATCTTCTGGGCTAAGCGTGAGATTAAAAGTATCTAGGTGATTAAAGATCAAAGGTGTTTGAGACTTAAAGGGATTTTGTGCATTTAAGGCCTATCTGTACATTTTGGGCTATTCTTTCATGCTAATTTTTTCAGTCCCTAATGGTGGAAAACTGGAATGTAACAGCTTCTGTGAGGTGAACTGTGCGTCTGCTGTGGTACTGCTGGGCTGAGAAGAGTACCATAGGCCAGATGCATGTCTAATGTGGCTAAGCTCAATGATCCTGAAAATAGGATGTGGTTTGATCCAAAGTGAGAGATATTAGCCTCATTTTCCATCTGCGAAAGAGTTCCACTGTTCTGTTTACATTACTTCTCTGAGCCTGAGCACTTGTTACAGTTCTTTGAAAGGGAGTCATTTACCCTCTTCCTTCACAAGATATTTATCTGCAAACTCTCAGGTCTCCGAGAGCCCCCTCTATTCCCTCTTCCTTTACCTTTGCAGACGTTGGCACACAGCTAACTAGTCTTCCTGGCCAAAAAGCTCTGGATGTGGCTCCAAGCAGCGTCATTCAACAGTGCTGTTGGCTGAATATAAAACATGTGCTGCTCCTGCTCCTTGTTACACAAGCTCTGCTTCCTGCCTCCACACTGCTCATCAGAGTTTGCAGTGCAACTCCTATTTAATGAGAACATCTGACAAAAAAATCTTGTTTGTTAACAACTTAGAACTTTAAAGATGTTCTTTAGGCTGTTCAATGCCCCAGTCCACTGATGCCTTTTTATATTTTTCATATATTTGTAGCTTTGTAGATTGCTAATGCATGGCTGTAGCTCCTAGTACTTTCATATCCTCTTTCCCTACATTTAGGAGCAAGAAGCTAACCTTCTAAACACATTCCTAAAACATTGTTTAGTCTTATTCCAAGAAGAGAACCAACTACAAGGATGTTCTGTTTTCCAACCAGAATCTGGACCAGACATTACTAAAGTGGGGGCAAAGAAGCCCCTGGACCGCTTCCAGTGGAGCAGGACCCAGGGAACTATTACCTAACCAACTGACCTTTTAATTGGACCATATATGATAGGTATACTAATCAATTAACCTTATAAAACTGTAGAATTACTGTACCATGTGCTTTTTGCCATATTGTGTACCTGAAAGCTTTCCAGTAAAGGTTTGCTTTTATATTATCACTCTAATGTTGTTTGGGAAGATCTGTTCTATTTTCAAGGCAACACCATGTTATTTGATCCTCTGCTGCTTCAGTAGGAAATCTTCTGTTTCTGGCACCTCATCCAGTTTTGTGTGATCATCTTTAGGAGGAAAGAATAGGGAAGGAACTGGAAACTGTGGTTTTCCAAAAATGGTGTAATCTCTGTTCCTGAAACAGTGGGGTATAATATTACAATATGTGCCATGTGTACTGTTGTGCAAAATAGTGCTGAGAGCAGTATCCTACTTTAGAAAATGTGGTCTTCTGTCCAGCAGAAACTTGATACTTTTCAAAGGCAAACATTTGAAAAAATATCTTTATGTCATTGTAAGGAATGTGGTCTATATGTCTTAAAAGACAGGGAGAAACTCATCAAAGGCAAAAGGCCCGAGGTCTTCACAGTTTTGAGAGCAGAGGTTTGTAACTGGTGGTATTCCCGAAGAACTTAGCACCTGCTGTGAGTGAGCCTGAGCACAATGATAAAATTTAGGCCCTCTGCAGGGATCTGGAAACAACCTGAGGAAGGTAGTTCTCCACCTGCTCGGGACCACGAAGCCGCAGGCAGCTCTGTGTAAGGAAGGGAGAGCAAAGTTGCAGTGAAACTCCAGGAAAGGTCCAAAAGAGAAAGTGAAGGTGCTGAAGGGGCTGTGTAGAGTAGGTAGTGAGGCATGATAGTAGCAGAGAAAAAAATACCATGAGATTTTGAACCAAGCATATGAATGGCATTGATGGGAACAATGCAAGGAGGGGGAGAGGGATCTCTGCAAGATGCACAGCCGTGCAATTGAGAACACCTGACTTTTACTGCTGGCTCTGTGACCATGCCAGAATCTTCTCCTTGTGTCTGAATTATTCAGCTATAATCTGGGAGCTTGTCTCGTAGGGAGTATTCATATTATTTTGGTATTTGCCAGATAAGATGTAAGAAAGAAATAC
Organism: Edolisoma coerulescens; assembly: GCA_013397115.1. Classification (NCBI taxonomy): domain Eukaryota; kingdom Metazoa; phylum Chordata; class Aves; order Passeriformes; family Campephagidae; genus Edolisoma; species Edolisoma coerulescens. The sequence continues at coordinate 3,065,336 of VWZW01001499.1, forward strand.
TTAGTGAAACTATATCTTCAGCAAAAGCCTCAATGAATTTGAGAATTATGCTGGCAGACACATAAGTGCTATCCTGTCATTGACAATATATTTTTTCATGCAAAAGCAATTGATTGTACTTACTCGGTAGTGCTCTTTATCAACCTCATTCATTTCAAATGCACTATTCACAGCTCAGATTCTGGTAAATCATTACTGAACTTTGCAATGTTCTTGCTCAAAGCTCATAGGTACAAGGAAAATCCTTTATATTTTCCATTGTGTCAGGTGGGGCAGACACTCTTTAAAAATCAAAGCTTTCACTATACCATTTCTCCTGCCAACACCCTGAATGCTGAATGAGCTAAATTTCATATTTAGGAGCCAAAAGAAATATTTCTGCCACTTACTGCTGGCAGTGTTAGTCTGATTCCTCTCTAAGCTAAAGTAAAGATGTTCCTGGAAAAAGAAATCATTGGCCAATGGTCGTCTCTCAGAATATGTTAGAAAGCTGGATGTACTCTGACCATCAGGGATACAGGATTTAAGTGAAATTAGATTATTAAGGTTTCTATAGTGTTTCTGTAGTGTGTGTATGCCAACATGCTGGGGAATATTTATTTCAGATAATATGAACTGTCTTATAATATAGTTAGTTAGTCTGGCTCCACACATAGGCTTTTCATGGGGTCAGCAGATAAACAGTTCCAGAAGGCAATTATTCTATTCACCTTTGACATCTATGCTGGGAACTGGTGAGTTTCCCTGAGGTGTCTTGTCTCCCCTCATTGACTACAGAGGAAGCCTGTACAATCAGGCAAGCCTAAATGCATAAGTGACTTAGGTGACTACAGGTATCAATGGTAGATTCACCCGGTACTGTAAATATATGTACAATACGCAGCACAGAAAACTTGGAGAGCCCAGGGAATGCAAAGTGGTTTGATGTGGTGTGGCATAAAGGATTTATTGTTATATGCAGTGTGCAGACAAATCTCTGTGGCTTATCCCAAATTTGTCCCATTTCTGCAGCCTAGAACCTTGCCTTCCAGGGGAGGATGATTGTTTAACCACACACACACCCTCACACATCAGTGGCTGTTGTTTCATCTCCTGTGTGATGTAGAAAATGTGAATACAGCCTGGTCCTCTTCCGCTGTATTTTCATAGAATCATGGAATAGAATCATAGAATCATTTAAGTTGGAAAAGACCTCCAAGATCATCGAGTCCAGCCTTTGATTGATAACCACCTTGTCAACTAGGCCTCTCCTAAACCCGTGCCTGATCCTCTGGTTGTCCTGTGTGTGCCATGTGATTGCACTCAAGATTTTGTATCCTCCCTCAAAGTGTCTTCTAGATGGAACAAAAGCAATCTATTAGACAATACCTATTAGCTAAAAGAGTAGAGGGAAAACACTGAAGATGCAGGGAGCATGGGTTTTTTTCACAGAACTGAGGGAAATGGCCTTGAGTTATCAAATATTTTTTGTTCTTGCTGGAGATGAAACAATATAATAGTTTTAGTAATCCAAATTTCCTGCTTCAAAATGGCATAAGATAGTGTTTGAAATAGTGGCAACGAGGGGTACCAGCCCAAAGGGGGCAAAAGTAGATATTTTATAAGACTTGGTTTTAATTTATGTAAAGTGGGCACTTCTAAAGAAGGCTTGGGTGAGATTTAAAGATAAAGGAAAAACAGTAACATTGGCCTAAGATACCAACAAGTAGTTAGAAAGTTAAGATAATGACAGTTTTAAGGAATGGCTACCATCCCACAGTGCTCACAGCCAACATGCCAAGCAGAGAGTGAGGCACTGATTTGTTAGCAAAAAATCTCAGTGATTGATTGGAGGAGTGACAGGTAAGTCTGTCCTGCAGATATAATCATGAGGGACAGCAACCTACGGTAACTCATTTATAATCATCACCAACTTATAAATACAGGCTCCAGGAGTTTGCTAAACAGTGGAAATTCAATTGGTGCTCAGAAGAGTGACCCAGAGTGTGAATTCATTTTCACTTAGTGGCAAAGGGGAGGCAACAGGAGATTCACACACAGAATGGGAAGTTCAGACACTGCAGAAAACTCCCTCATGTTGGTCTTCAAGGTTTTAGTGTGACAAGCCATATGTGGTGATCTTCGTCTCTCTCCTCCTCCCGGTTTATCCAGACAAGCACTGCTCATTACAGGCTATTCATATGCCAAGTTTTGTTTTGTTGTTTGGCCATCCTGGAATAGTTGACCTGGAAAAACTTTGTACCAATGGACAAAATATTCAATACATTTTGTATTGTATTATATTGTTATGTATTGTGTTCAATGGATATTGTGTTTCTCACACACATATCTCAGAAGTGTCTCAGTAGGTTTTTTGTTTTGTTTTGTTTTTTCCCAAATGTTCTCCAGAAAAAATTGCCTTTGGCCAAATTCTAAGCGTGGAACACTTTGGCCCAAAAGACCAATATTTTATGAGGTTAATGTATTATCATGGAGATTACTAGATAACCAATGGTAAGATAGATAATAATGATGTCAGCTGTCACATGTCTATGTCACAGGTGGGATTGGTAGCACTGTCTGCCCCCAGTCTTCCCATGATAACTCCTTGCTTTTCGACTTTGTTGAACTCACACAGTTTAGGTTGAAAATTTCCATGTCAGGTGTCTGCCCAAGTCTGATTATTTTGGAAAACTCAGTACAGCCATTTCCAAAAATAAGACTAGAGGAGAATGTGTTGGTTCTGACTATGTCTAAAAAGCTGTGGCAAATTTTTGTTGAAAAGCTGTAGAACTCCAGTGCCCTAAGGCACAGGTGTACCATTTTCTGGAGTGATGAGGCTGAAAGCAGGAGAAAAGCTTTGTGTCAGTGACATAACTTCTGCTAGTCTACTCAATGCTGGGCATGTATGGTCAAGTTGTAAGCCTCTAAGAGAACACATTTTGCATTGACTCTGAAAAGGCCTACTTGTATGTAACAGTTTAATATTCCTAAATTATATCTCTGCTCAGACCATTTTGTACCTTAAGGTTTGGCAAGACTTTCTTTGCAACTACAGATAGGTGCTATGTCTGATCTAGGTAAGGGCAAAAGAAACACTAAAGGTAGGGCCCATGACAGGAGATATGAATAAATAGGGAGATGAACAAGGAAATAAATGTGAATTATATTCAGGTATATAGAGGTGGTATGAAGGAATTACCTGCGGCTAGTCAAGGTGACAGAAGCAAGGAAAGAACATCTAAAAGAACAAAATTATGAGCTCCTGTAACAAAAGATGGGTGCTAGGTTTGAAGTCCTGAAAAATGGCTTCAAGGAATGAACTAGTGAAGGAAATGAAATCCTGCAGATTTGGCCCTAGACATAGGCAAAATTCTTAGAAGAGCAAAGTCCATTTGCTTGCTGCTTATTTTGGCCGTGCTAAAGCCCTGAGAGGTCGACAGGCTTCTGAAGATGATAGAGGAGGAGATGAGATATGCAAGGCAGCATGTGCTTCTGCTAAATCTCTTATGTCCCAGTTTTTGCAGGAGCAGGATCTCCTGCTCTTCAGCAGTCACTTTGGCAATTTGACGTGGGTCACACCTCTTCTTCCCAGGCCAGCCCTGAACAAGCCCTGACATTATCCATAGCGTGGCAACAGGCTTCTTTCTCTTCACTTTTCTGTGCTTGGCTGCCTGGGCTCATGACTGTGAACAGCACTTTGCTTATGTAGTGTCCACAGCTGGCCTTGAGCCCAAGAGAAGCTCTGGTGAGCTCCTGGCTGCTTTTCTCAGGAGCTGCTCCTAAGCAGAGGGGTTTGCCCTTGGTTCTGTCTGAGCTGTGCTGTAGCTATGCCCTTGTCTGACCGTGTCTCTTGCTCATCCATACCAGCTCAGGGTAGGAAAGTGAACCTGCAAGTAAAGCCTTTATATAGTCTTTACCAATCCAGCAGCTAACACTCACAAATGAGATTGGAAGCCAGTAGGCTAAGTGTTGTGTTTTCTTGCCTATGGAAATGCAATCTCAGTAAATAAAAAAGAGGTGGGAAAAATATGACAGGGAGGTACAAAAACATGTGACATCAATCCAGCTGAAAACCCAATTTATTATCCACGTTTCCTGGCTTACGTATGGATCACACTGATAACAAAGATGTGCAAAATGTTATAATCTAAAATACTTGCCATTTCTAGGTGGTCTTTGACCACTGCATTGTTAGTTATTTATTTTTTAATAGGATGGACTGGGAGTCTGTCTGGAAAGGAATCATAAGGGAAGTAGTTGGGGGTTGTCTTTACAAATGAGATTGGGATGCAGAACCATAAAATTAAATGTTTTTCATTGCTAGGTAACTCCTTTGGCTTTTTGGCTTTCATTTGGCACTTCATTGCTGTAGCTTTACACCACTGTAGTCGTGGCAGTAACACTAGCAAAGAACTGGAATTAAGCCTTGGCAGATCAGGAAGGCTAAAATTAACCACACTTCTGAACATTTATCTTACTATTTTAGGGGTAAAATAGTATGTTTTCATAAAAATTGATCATATTGACACTTGCTTTACCGTTGAAGCAGGTTTTTCAAGTCCAAGAATTTAAATATCACCATTGGATGTCAACATTCATAAACTTGATGTTGATAGGAAGACAATATGGTATTTATCTCCAATAAATACGAGTGAAGTGCCCAAGGCCTTTGTGTCCGTAGGGAATCTTAATACTGTACATTCATTTTGTAGTGCATGAAAGTAATTTGTTTCTGACAGTGCTTATTTTATCCAGGTTTGATATATATACAGACAAAATTATATTAATAAATCCAGACCTCAGTTTGTGTCAACAAGTGCATAACTGATTTTAAAAAACAAACAAACTCGAACACGCCTCTGCTCTGTGCCATTGTCTTGGTCAAGCACCTTTGACATTCTGCTGGCTTGTGCTTTCCTGAGTGCCGGTAAAATGACAGGTAGGAGGTATTTGACAGTGTTTCTGTGGCTAAAAGAAATGAAACTAATGGAGTACATCAGTTTATAGCAGGTGGTGACATGCAATGTAGGAAGAAGAGAACATGAAGTTGTGTGGTGTGGTGTACACAGTTTATAAGTACAGACTGGAACATTTTATCTAATGGGAACACCAGGAAAGATTGGCACAGCTAATCACAAATAAGTGCCACTGACAGCTTTTTTCAAACTGGCTGTTATGTATTTATTGTACATATACTAGCAAAATTACTTCAGGAATGTGCTTAAAAAACTGTATTTCCAATTTAAAATAAAAATATTGAGAAATAAATAGAATAATAGTAAAATTCAGAATTAGATTGGAGTTGGCACCTAAACACATTTTGAAGTATGTGGATTTGGACCACTAAATTTGGAGGCAAAAACCCACAAACATGAATCCCCTGCCCTCTGAGAAAATTCAAATCTGATTACATGCTGTCTGACTGAGGCCCAGACATATAATACAGTATTTGCCTGCAAGCATGTACACATAGGAGAGACTGGTAAAAGGGAGATCATGTTTTGGTACACCAGAGATATCTGGGGTAATTCAACTGGAGTAGGAAGAACCATATATTTACAGCTGCATGCCTAAATGAACAATATGGTCCACAGTCTCCGGAGTGTTAAAAAAAAATTAAAAATAGGGCAGTCTCTTGAAACTTCTCTCTGCTTTTGTCCTATTGAAATTATATAACATTTTATAATACCTTCTTTATTTTCAGACTTATTTGTTAGGTCCAGGAATTATTATTTTTTTCTTGGCAACAGCTAATCCATCATTCTCTAATTTCTCTACCTTGGAAATTGAGTTTTTTATTTTACAGTTGGCATCATCCTCAAGACAAAACAAACAAGCTGGTAGTCAGTGAAAGAAAGGACAAGAAACATTAAAGAAAGGAAAGGGGAAAAAATCTTCAAATCATGTTTAGCCCCATCTGGCCCTAGAAAAACATGGAAATGGATGATCGAGTACAGATTCCAGGATGGGCTGCCTTTCAAGGGAAACAAAATCTGGATATTTCTATGTCTAGACCACAGAAGAAAAAATGCTTTGGTGCTAATTAACCCATTAAAAGCTTACAAACCCTGAGTGGTGCCTGGAAACATATGTAGGGAAGTTAGCAGATTTAAGCTGCCAAAGGAAATGTGGGAGGGTGCAGCCTGAGAGTCAGGAGATGTGGGTCCTGCTGCTTACTCTAGCCCTGGCTTGCTCTTTGGTTTTAGCATCAATAGCTCAGCTTTTCTCTGCCTCATTTTTTCTCATTCTAAAGTGGGATTGTGACATTGCTCTTCCTCCAAGAGCTCTCTAATACCAAGAGAGGAAAAATGCTATGAAGCCAGTCTTGCTCTTCTACGTTGTATACAATTTATCTGAATGTTGTCTAAGTAGAAACCACGGTCTAACTCTGTGTGCTGTAGACAGATGTTAAATAGTCACTGAGTAAGCGCTTCTTTAGGACCATCTATATTGCTAAAAGGGTATATAGAGCAGAAAATAATATGCTCCATGCTTCTCTTTCAGTGCACAAGTTCAGAGTTTTTAAGTGAGATTTAGAGGGATATACTGATATTAGCCCCTCAGAAACCTATTAATTATGCTTTAGACTGATTGCTCTTTAATCACTAAAGCATATTCACAATAAAAAACAGTTTCAATATGGATGGAAATGAAAAAGTAGAAACAATATTTCACCCAGGCAGGTGCTGCCTTTGATTCTTTCCATGCTTCTCAGCCCGTCCCTACAACCACCTGCTATTATGGTCCTGCTGATTGGGAGCAGAGTGGAAATTGTTCCCATATGACTGCTTTTTTGAGTTAAACAAATACCCACTAGAAGACAGAAAAATCCACACTAGCTGCATCAAAGAGAAAAAAAATCAAAATCCAGGCCTGCCTGGATCTGGGAAATACAGTGGTCATCTAGTACCTGAGTTTTACCTCTTGCTCCCTTCTCAGCTCCCTCTAATGCCTTGGCAACCCTCCCAGTCCTCTGTTACCACAGCTGCTAGCTCAGGCCTTGCTGCACGAATTTCACTGTCGGCATTACCCTCTTTCCCATTTGGAAACACATGTTCCTCATTTGTTTACATACCACCTTTTTCCTGGATTGTTCTAACTTCCACAAACTGGGGATTTCACAAACTGCTGGGGAGGGAAGGGAGGTTGGTGAAGGTTGGTTTGGTGATGGCGAATGGGAACTCTTGTTTTGGAGCTTCAAAACTTAGACAAACCTTCACTAGCACAGCAAGTTAATTAATAATATATACTTGGGGAAGGAGCTTGAGAGGGAAGGGTCACTTTCAGCAATTTGGCATTCCTTCCATGTTTACAGACATTTCACACTAATAAATTAGTTCAGTGTGTTTCTTAGCATCTACTTAACTGACGTTACCACCGATTGCTAGCTTGAGAAGTGCCCAAGCAAAGATTTACAGTCCCACCAGGTCTGTTCCCACTTGCCTGTTCAGCAAGAATGTTGGCTTAGGTGTTTAAATAAGTATTGGTACCTTGAGCTTCTAGATTTGCCTGGTAGGATCTCCTACCATGCTTCTCTTCATTCTTTCCTCTGTATTGCCTCTTTCTCACTCCAGCTTCCTAAAGGGCATTTTTATCCTCCACCCTGCAATATTTAAATCTGTATTTTCATTCATTCTTATTCTGGACCTCATCTCTTCTTCCGTGCACCTGCATTCACTCCTACACATCTTTGTCACTGAATCCCAGAGTGGCACAGAGCAGCTTTCTGGAGTATCGCATTCACTCTGCATGTTCAATGCAGGCTGCTTAGAATCAAATCCAATTGGGTTTTGACATACCCAAGGATGACGATTCCACAGCCTCTCTGGGCATCTTTTCCAATGTCTGCCCAGCCTTAAAGTAAAATAAAAGATTTTTCTTCCATTTAAATGGAGCTTTCTGTATTTCACTTTGTGCCCATTGCCTCTTATTCTGTCAGTGCATCTCTCTGAGAAGACTCTGGCTCCATCTTTTCTTACTCCACCTCCTCCACTATTTATACATTTTGATAAGATCCCCTCTTTCTTTTGATAAGACCCTTCTCTTTTTTTTTATTCTCTCAGTTGGTTGTCATATCAAATGTTAGACAGGGAGAGGACCACTGCAGTGAAAAAGCCCTAAGTACTGGCCAGTTATAGGATGAGACTGCCTGGAATGATCAGACTGCCTGTGCTTGGAAGACAAGTGTCCCAATGCAAATGGGTATTTTCCAGGGAGGAAACAGGCTGAGCATGGGCAGGAGATCTCTCCTGGACTTCTCTGACAGTGGTGACAGGGAGTTGAACTCAGTATTCAGCTCAATACTGGCTTGAAGCTGGAGAAAGTGAAGCAGTGCCAGAAGAAAGTCTTCCCTGGAGAAAAAGCTCTAGACAGAAAAACAAATAGCTTAGAGGGAAATAGGGTCAGGCATCTTCTTACTTCTCGATTGAGATAAGAATGGAGCATGGGTTGTTGTTGCAGAAATCTGGATGGTGGAAGAAATCTGAAGTTCATTTGGGGGACACAAGCAGAATAGTACCCAGACCCTTGAAAATACACTTACGCTGACAAAAAACTGAGTGGAGTTTTGATGACAGAACATTGATTAAAAGTGGCATTACAGGATACAGGACACATTGGTGCAAAAAGGCTATTAAATACCAGCTGCAAAACTCAGGTTTAGCTTTATATCCTTTGCTATAGCATATTTCAGCATTTCATTTTCTGTCTTCAAGCTAGTCTCCAGTCTTAAGATATGATCATTTTTTGCCCTTTCCAGAGACTCTGTAAGTTCATAGGAGTGAAACCTTTACATCATATCCTGCTAATACTCATGCCAGAAGTGTGAACAAAATCTGAACTCCAGAGGAGACAGTAATAAGTGAAGTCAAGGCAGCTGACCTTTTAAACCTGGTAAGCAGATTTTTAAAAACATGCTCTGATTTGATAATGAAGGAAATTTGTTTGAATTTGGAGCTTTGTTACAAATTGTCTTAACTCCTGAATCAAATAGAACATGCCAGCATATTAAACTCAACTTCATAAAGCCAGACTGCCAAATGCATATTGATTTATAACCTGTGAGATTATAAAATTACCATTAAAGAAAATACAAGCTTTGAATAGTACAGCTGTGAGTTCAGCTTTGGTCACTTAGAAAACTAGCTTTTGTCCTTATCAGTCCAAAAGCATTGTCCTGTCTAAATGGGAAACATTTCTCTTAGATTAAGATTCAAGTGTATAACTTCAGAGTTGGAAATGGAAATATTTTGTTATTCTTTGTAGATGGTCTTTCCACTCTTCATCAGATATAGTGTGTATGCATTTGTAGTACATATATATTCCCAATGTAAGCTCTCACCAAGTTAAGTCTTCCATCAAATGAAATTACTAACTTCAGCCCAGATTTCCTCTGCTGAGTATTGTGCTAACGACTGATTTTTGGTCCAGTAGCTGAATATTTAAAAAGTCAGATCTAAATTGAATTATCTATTCCTGACCAATGTGAATAAATGATGGGGGTTTTGTAAGTCGAATTAACATTTTGGCATTTGAAAAGAACAGATAACTAGAGATGAATGACTAGACTTGAGGAATGTGGACAGAGTCAGTGAGGAAGCTTTGGCGCTGGGAGATAAAAAAGGAGTATTGAGATACAAAAGGAATATTCTTCCCTCGTCTTTTTCTTTGCTTTTTGTACAACTGTTGCAGAATGTAATGTTCTGCTAATGCTCAAATGAAATGTTGAGTGTGCAGGAAAATGTTTATTTTCCCCAGTTTTCCTCTGAAGTGAAAAAAGCAAACAAGAATTGGTTCAGTCTAATATTTTAAAAATTTCCTGTCAAACAAAAAGCAATTATTTGTTCATTTCTACTGACTAGATTTTTATAATTTGAATGGAAGAAGATACACCAAGCAACAGCATTTAATAGTAATTTCCCAGCTATGTACAGAGAGCTAATAGTTGATTTTGAGTTGTTTAAAGAAGCCCATCATTCCCATAACATTTCCTGTGTCCTATAAACTTATTATTTCTTTTTCCTTTGAAAAAAAAGTCAAACTATACTTTATATTTATGCAGCATCGTTCCTGTTAATGTTTTATATCACTGTTACAGAACATGCTGCTGTATAAGTATCTATTTCTTCTTCTTTCTAGATATTTTATTACTAAGTAGTCAAAGTGAAATTGAGCAGACTATATCTTAAAAAGTTATTTTATATGATGTTGAAAAACACCATGTTTTGCTGACACAGGGTCATTCTGCTAACAAAGTTAAAAGGTGAACAATAGCAACTCTGCTCATAAATCTGTTTTAGCGACATTTTTGTGTAGGTTTTTATTTCCTGAGAGATTATAGCACATCACAGAAGAATTTGGAAAAGACAGATTAGAGGACATTTAAATAGTTTGGTAAGCGTAATTCCAATTTGGTTGTTCCTACCAATTCCATTTGAACCAAATTTCATTAGAAGCAGAAGTAGGCAGATTACAGGCAAAAAAATATTTTAATATATGTTTAAACAAAATACAGTTTTACACAGGAGTCATATTGCCCTCTATTAGTATTCCAACACTCTTTGTACAAACCAAGAAATTTCGTGCGGACAGTGCTGAACAACGTCAGGAATTGTAAACATACACGTGTATCGAAGTTCTCACCAGAAGTGTTCAGATCCCACTTTCTTACCTATTTGTTTGGAAGGGGAGCTATCTGTGCAAGCAGTAAAATGAAACCACGTCACTTGGGCAGCCATCATAGTAGGAGCAATGAAAATGCAAGACAGTAGTTGTTTCAAATTTGCTGTGACCAGGTTCCCCGTCAGCCTTAGTTTGTCTAACCTGTTTCATGGCATGGAAGGTCTCTACAACCTGTGAACCAACAAAAAGTGCTAATTCAGTTGAATTCATAGTCCATTGTGAATAGTTAATACATCTGAACAACGACCAATGTTTGGCCTCATTTGTGCAGGCTGATTAAATCATGCTGGAAACCATTACCATTGCTGCTTACTCACTGTTTATAAACTTAAGTCCTTTGTGTGGTTTTGATTTTCCGTTCTCACACACCTCTCTAATGAGGTGTTGCAGTTACTTTGCAAACTACTGTGACTGAGGATCCAATTTCTTAGCATTCCAGGGCTAGCTAGTATACATACTTCCCCCATGTTTTCCTGAGTGCTAATATCTATTTCTTAGTTCTGCTTGGAGCCCATCATTGTACTGTATGAGTTATTGAAGTCACATCAACATCATTAATGGGGACACCATTTTACATTAAACAGTTTGTCATTAACTTCTTGAGTATCAAAATGCTGCAAGGAGTGTGGTTTGTGTTTTTCACTTTTTTGGTTTATAATGTTATTGATTTCCTTTTTGTCTGGAAGAGGTTTAGAGGTCAATAGGACATAGTCCTGTTGAAATGACTTTATGTTTTCAGTAGTGTGGTCCAGCCGTTTTGCATCTCCCCAAATGATGCCCAGCTGTTTCCCTTATCCCGTCATTCGTTTACCTTCTGTGATGTAATGGAGAGATATTTGTATGAGCAAAACATTCTTTACATGGCCATGACTGTGTAAAATCACCCTTTATATTTCATGGACAGCAGCCCTGCTGTAAAATGCTTTAGAAATATGCAAATACAACAATGGGATTTCACTACACTACCTACTGTTCTGTTCAGGATGTTTGCCTTTTGCTTGAGTAACGATCTCTGCCATAATTTCTGTCTTTCTGGAGGTTAAACCAAAAGAGATAGCATGGAGAGGGACTCGAAGGACTGAAGTCAAAATGACTTTTCCATTCCTGATTCACTTGGAGTCTGTGAGGGCACTTAGTTAATGTTGCCATAATAGTTCCTAAAGCACCCTGAGTGCAGAATTGCAGAATCAGCTGCATTAATATGGTTATCTAGTTCTAAAGGAAATTTTAAGCATCTGAATTTAGGTTTTGGTCATAATATAAAAAATCTTGTAGAGAAATAAACACTGCAGAGAAAATTCTCAGATGGTTATCTATCACTCAGCATGCCAAGTTATCAGTGGTTTGCGTGGGCATTTCTGCCTTCGAAACATTTGTTTTGGAAACTCTTGCCCCATTGTGCAGCACAAAAAAGCCCATATTCCTGTTCTTCATTATCCCATATCCTTTGGCACAGCTATTGATATTGCTTGAGTGCCACAGTGTGGCTGGTGCCCTTCTGTCATGAGAAAATAGTTCTGGTTTCAAATGCTGTAGCATATGTTTTCTCAAGCTACTCTTTCACTCTCTCTTTTGTATTTGTTGTTTGGACCTTCTTTGTCCTCAGCAACACTGGTATTTCTCCAAAACCAAGAGTGAGGTCCTGGGCTGCTTGAAGCAGTTAGAAGTTTTGCTTGGATGTCAAAGAATACATGAAAGAAGATTTTTCCTTATAGTAAGAAATCCTGATAGAGAGAAATCCTGATAAAGGGCAATTGTGTTTGTTCCTGTTATGACTGTAGGGTAAGATTCTTTCTGGGTCTCCGGTGGGACTACGATAGTGCAATGGAAAAAGCAAAGAAGAATTATGGTGAGATTTTTTTTAAAAGATCTTACTCTGTTAATGTGTAGAAATGTGTAGGAGGTATTGGTAAACCTGAGGAAGTTTGTGCTTGCATTAACAAGAAAAGAAACTCAGGTCTGACATCTGCACAGCGTCGTGGAGAGATTGTGGGACTGCCAGAGACAGTGTATGATTTTGCTGCTCTTGTGGTGCATTGGTATGTCTCTGGCAGAGTGATCCCAGCACACTTTTTGGTAAGCTTAGTTATTAGAGATGCAAAGTTGGCTGTCTTTGAAACTAACTTGGGTCAGAAAGACATGGGTTTTCTTGGATTCTTTGTTAGCCACTACAGAGCTCTTACATGTAAAATCTCTAGGGTCCCTAACTCTATGTTTGCTAGGGTTCCCATAGGGTATTGTACCAAAATGGATGCCAGAAACAAAATGTCTGTCACACTGGAATTTTTGTAAAATCTTGAAGTCCTTGTTTGTTTGTTTGAATTTGGCGGTTGTTTAGTTCTGGGCTTTATGCTCCAGATAAGGTCTGTAGCTCTTACTTCCAAAATTCAAACAATGCCTTATAGTGATTAGTTTGCAAGATAAAAGCCTTATAAGATAATAATTACAATAAAAATAATAAAGGACAAGTACTTTTATTTCTCTTTGACTTATGACAATATATAATAAAGCACATTCCTCTTTATGTAGCTGTACTTGAATGTTGCAGAAGTGCAGGGAATGGTAATGGTATCTTGTCTGATTGACTAAATGAAGACTGTCACTTCTTTTGGACATGCAGTAAAAGAAAACAGTTTTGGCCCAAGATGAAAATGGGTAGAGTGCAGACTGATCTGTTGCTAATAAAAACCAACAGTGAGAATTACTCAGCACTGTAAATTCATAAATATTGGTTATATTATCTTAGTTCCCATTAAAATGTGCCCTTGACATCATAGCACATTCATTGGAATTCATTGGTAAATAAAGCAATTATATGTGATTAAGTAAGCCTACAACAATGTCAGTCTACTTTTCATCATATTTTGGGTTTTCCATAATGACATTTTGGCAAATAAACTTGATTTTCGTCTCCATAATAAATACACTTTGGTATGATTAAAGGCATACCACAGCAGTCAAACTTCCCCTGTTTATCTGGCCGGCTCCAGAACAGGAGAGGAGAGGAGAGAGAGCTCCCAGATCCAAAGTCTCTCTGTCTGGTGGACGCTCACAGCAAAAGTCTTCACTATCATGGCTTATGCTCACTTTGATGGCTGTTTTGATTATATCCAGTGTTAAGCCTATATGACTTGTTTTATTACCCTTTTCAGGAAAGTGTTCCAATCATAGCAAAATAAATGTCTTTCCTGCAAGGAGTGCTGTGTTCAGTCTCCTCAGGAATATCTGCTGTGGCAGCAGGATGAGGGGGAGAAATTGTAGAAAAGGTCTGTTTGCTGGAGAGGCCCTGCTACAGTAGAGTAGTTCTGGTGGGCAGACCGGCACCTGACATTAACCATGCAGAACTAGGTGAAGAAAAGTAACCAAGCAATGCACTGGGAGAGGAGGATGCAGAGACACTTAATAAATCTGTAAATCAAAGAACAGTTCACCACACATTCTAGGCTGACATTCAGGCCAGCTTATTGCATTCAAACCTTCTCCTTTCTCTTTATCCGTGCCTTTGTAAGGTTGCATTCAGCAACGACCGTTGCAAACAAATGGTTAAGGTAATGAAATATCTTGGGCAAAGCTAATCCTGTAAAGGAACTGCTGATGCTTAGTCTGAGAGTGTTGAGAGAACAGAAAATTGGTGGGATGATGGGTTGGAGGAAGACACAGAATGATTTTTGAGTGTATTGCTTCCTATTCAAATTCTCAGCTGGATGCCATATCAGGAATGTACTTTTTCATTTGGCCAAGATAGTCAGTCCTTTTTAATTCTGCAAGTGGTTGTTGGCATGTGAACCTGAAATCAAAAGACATAAAATGGAAGAAGCCAAGTACTTTGTGTAAGATTCAGAAAATAGTGTTAGAGGCACGTACAGCATTATACAGTTACGATACTTTTGCAGTATTCTTATAACACAATAGAGAAAAATAAAAGGCCCACACAGTTACCAACTCTATATCTGTTGGGGATTTGATGGAAGAAGTGCACTTATCCATCAGCAACCCGATTCTGCTTCCATTGAAGTCATACGGAGTTTTGCCAAAGGCTTTAGTAGGTGAAAGAATAGGATCTGGGAGGCTATAGATGAGGAAAAGCCAGAGCTTGTAAAATTTTCTCAGCATGTTACTGGATGAGTGCCACTGTCTAGAGGGCATCGTGTGGCCCAGAGAGAAGTTTCAGAAAAAAGAGGTAGAACACAAATTCAAACAATTTTTGGGGAAAAAGTCTTGTATAAGAGAAAAGGCTTTTGAGGGACATCATGTCTTTCTATTGACTAGTGACAGTGGAAGGTCCACCGTGTCAGAAAAAAGCCAGTAAAAAGTCTAGGTTTGAATTTCTAAGTGTGTTGTTTTGCAAAGTGGTGCTTAAAGAGATGCACCAGGCAGAAGAAGATGGATTTGTGTGGCCAATTGATGTTCATGGCTGTCAGCCCAAAGGAGCCAGACCTGAAGTGAGGGTGTAGGAAGATATGCCTTGGAGATACAACCATGCTTTGGAGACCTTTGTTCATACATCGTAACACTAAGTGGAAAGCAATTCTGTAGTTGTCATCCTGGGCAAGGGGCGCAGTCAGGGAAGAGGGATATGTGAGAACAGTTCACACATAAACTAGGAACAAAATGGAGCTTGACTATTCAACTATCTTCATTGACTTCCACAGGGTGGCCTGCTGAGAACATCAAGAATGGTGGCTTATCAATTTAGGATGTGGTTTTTTCCACTATGTAGCTCAGGAGTTTTTAAAGACCACAAATTTTCTAGTCTGTGACCCATAAAGACATCAGGAAGATTCTGCTGGATGCACAGACTAACTATAGTTACACTGCTCTCCACATAGTAGTCAACATAGTATAGATAAAGACAGGGAGACCTGGACTGTCTGTTCTTTACAGCACTGCTGTTACCATCAGAAAAAATCCACTAAATTCACTCCATATCCTGGAGGAGACATCCTGGATAGACTATATTAATGCAGGTTTTTATATCTTAACTACTCTTGCCTTTTTACCTTGAGAAGAATGGGCAGTTGACTACATGGGTAGATATCAACACCCTTGAATCTATGCAGTACCATCACAATGGGCATGGTTAGAGGTGTGTGGGACATGCACAGAGACTGATTCTGGGAATACCAGTGTTAAGCATATGGGAAGAGACCTGAAGGTGGTAAGTATGACAATGTCAGCCTTTGAGAAAGCAGAAAGACAGAGGTACTTCTATAGTGTAGGATCATTATACTGAAAGACAGGAAAACTGACAGATTCAATGTCCAGCTCTGCCATTCTCCTCTTTGAATGCTTGGACACACCATTCTACCTTCAAATCTCATGTTGTAGAAACCATAAAAATATATGTTGTTTCTATAGCCTTTTTGTTTCTGGTGTGGGAATTCTGAGCAAAGTGGATACAATGTAATATGCTGAGGTGGATCAGAAACTGCTGTTTTAACAGTCAATCTCAAAAAACCAAACAAAGCCGAAACAAAACCAGCTATTGGCTTCAAGCATCTTCAGATGTGCGGTGAAGTAGCGTGCAGAGGCCAATATCTTTATGGTTTCAACCCAGGTTCAGCACTTTCTGTATGTACATTTGCAAGGATTCAGCCAGGGGCCCTAGAGACTGGAAAAGGCATGCCAGGGATTCATGGCAGGGCGCCAATATTTCTGCCTCCACGCTTTTCTAATCCAGGAAAACCGTGGTGAGGGGGACCTTATCTGCCGCCCCAAGATTCCATTAGGGTTAGAGTTCAGAAAGCTTGCAGTCCCAGGGACAATGGGGCTCAAAGAGTCATGCCAAGGGGATCATAGCAGGGCCCCAATGTTGCCGCCTCCATACCTTTCTAATCTAGGCTACCCATGGTGATGGGACGAGGGGAAGTCATTTGAGGAGTGGCTCAGGTCACTTGGCTTGTTCAGCCTGGAGAAGATTAAGGGGAGACCTCCTCGCGGTCTACAGCTTCCTCACGAGGGGAAGTGCAGAGACAGGAACTGCTCTCTTCTCTCTGGTGGCCAGTGGTAGGACATGAGGGAATGATATGAAGCTGTGCTTAAACCAGAGGGTGTTTGGGCACAGGAACAGGCTCCCCAGGGACGTGGTCATGGCACCAAACCTGCCACAGCTCAAGAAGTGTTTGGACAATGCTCTCAGGCACATGGTGTGACTCCTGGGGTGTCCTTTGCAGGGCCAGAAGTTGGACTTTGATGACGCTTGTGAATCCCTTCCAACTCAGTACATTCTAGGATTGTATTATTCTGTTCTATTTTTCTGCTTGGAAACAGCAATATGTATTACCACTTGAAATAGGAAAGGTCAGAGTACAGGATACAAACTTTGCACTCTTTAAAGTAATATTCTGGAAGGCACAAAGCTATAGCTGAAAAGAGGAACTCCTAATTTACCTTTTATATCCATTTTCAGCATTCGCAGAAGGGGATACAGTGGAGATTTATGCACCAGAATTGCTAAATTAAGTGAAAATCTAGTGTCTCTGAATGACCTGATGCCATTCATTAAACCAAGGATCACTGAAGACCTCTCTGTATGTCATCCCATTATATTTATCTGCCAAGAAGCTTGGCTAATATATTCATCAGTTTTATAATGGAAAATCAGTTTGTATATAGTAAAGAACTTGCATTTTCTTCTTAGCAAGTTTTTAATATTTACAATGAAAAGGTATGCATCTGATCTACAAGCTGGGCAATAACCACTCTTGGATAGAGGAGTATAAGAAAAAAATTGGAAAGAAGAGGGACTTCTGTTCCACTGGTATCTCCTCTTGGGATCCTTCCAGCAAACACATATTTAAGCACTTCTATAAACCTACTGTCTCAGAAGAAATATCAACACCAATTGCATTTCAGCCTCTTTTACAACCTGATAATTGTATGTGCTTTTTCAGGGACTTGTGAAGCTCTATTTCAAAGAGTAGTCACTGTTTTATATTGCCTAATGGCTTTTCCAATTTGCTCTGGTTAAAGCTGATAGTAGCACTGCATGTGAACAGCAAATGGGCATACACAGATTTCATATCGTGTATGCAGCTTGTTAAAGAGCATCAGCCTGCAATTCTTCCTGCAATGTTGCAGAAGTCCTATCTTACACCAAAGAATATGGAAAGGGCTTTTGCCATGGAGTTTCTTAACTGTAGGTTTAGATGCACAGTGAGGCCACACAATTAAGAGAACACTGAGCATGAGAAACTTCCTTTGTCCTTTACAAACATACTTCCTTCCTGAAAGCTGTTTGCCCCATGAAGGTAAGGGAGCTTTTGTGATTCGGTGCACAAGTTTGCCATATTGCTGCTGAGCTGCAGTGGCTGTGTGAGGAGTCAGTGTATTAAACTTACTGATTTGCAGTACACACATTTGTCAGGGAGATGCTCTAAGGCAGTGAAAGCCACACCTTGCGGCTCGCGGTGATGTTCACTGAGCACATGTTCTGTTCACCTGTCACAGAAGGGGCAGCACTCATCATCGGACCAGAACTGTGTTTGCTTCTGCGAGCAAACCAGAATTGGCATCCTAACCCAGGTTTGGTCAGGTTGTATGGATGATTTCAGGCTTCTCTCAACTTCGTTCTCTTGCTTTCTTGTAAAAGGTTCAGGAATGGAGTGAAGCATATGTTAAAAAAAAAAAATCACAATCCAGAGCTTTCCTTTGTTTCCACAAGCAAATTTAAGTATTTTTGAATTTTGAGGCTGCACCAGGTGTTCAGAGAACAGTACAGAGATCTATGCTAGAGTGAGAATCACTGGCAACTGCTCTCTTGTTAATATCTTGTGTATATATAATCTGAGGAGCTGTGCTGTCAATGGCATAGCTTTCATACAGAGTAATTCTCTTTGCACCACCTGTGCAGAAGACACCTAAAGGTTTATTTATTTATATATTTATTATTACATGCAATTTCACACACACAACTTGAGGTGGATTTAAAAAGGGCTCAGGTTGTCCCTTAAAAAATATATTACTCTTGCAAAAAATGCTAATTAAGGTCATCCAGATTAATCAGATTGTCATATATGGTAGAATAAGAGAATAATTTTGAAATAGAAGTTTAATATTCTTTTTACTCTAAGTTTCAACTTACCTGAAAATTTAACTTAATTATTTAAAAAAAATAAATCTTGCAACAAAGCTGGCAACAATTCTGGTCTTGGGTTTGGGGTTTTTTTCGGTTTCGTTGTTATATGTTTCCTGTAAACCATAAAAATTATCTTCTTTGCATTTGTGTTTCATATTTGCAAATTTTAATATTCTCCCAAAAACTCTAGAAAAATGGAAACTGACAGCAGCATATCTGGGAGAGAACAGCTTGGTATGTTAGAAATTAAATAATTTTGGTAAGATCCAGTGGTCTGCAAAACTAAATGCAAATTGCATTTAATCTAGTTTTTGCTTTTTAAAACAGTGAAACTAAGAATATCAATTTTAGTATAGAAAGGCATGATTTTATTTTTAAAATAAAGTGTTAGGATTCTTATATCTCAGTAAGAATGAAAACTGGTAATTTTGTGTTGTGTGAAAAGGCTTCTTGCAAAACACCGCAGTAAGGGCAGATGTTTGGTTTTTGTGATCTGGGACCATTTATTCATTTTGAGCAATTACTTTCAACACTGATTTTTTATCTTCTCATACGGAGATTGTGGTAGTTTATACTGTCTATATGAGTTTCCTTTTCACCTTTCACAGACTCCAGAGAAGCAGTTCAGTGGCCCTGTGTTCACAGTCTGAAAATAAACAGATAATAAGAGCAATATTATTACCTTACTCAGTTTAACATGTCCAGTATTGAGAGAAAAGATTATTCAGTCTCCCTGTAGACGCTCTTAGAATAAGGGAAGTATTAGAGCTGACACAATGCTATCATGACCATGTAGTTTCATGTATTCTGTTTTGATATTTGAACCTCCTTTTTCTTCAAGGATTTCAGTCATACATCTGCTACATTTCCATGCAAACACAGGCATCCAACTTCACACACATGTTCTTTGGTTCATGTATAACATATACGAAGTTGGATTCATTGTTTTTGTTGCCTGGATATGCATTTTGTTCTGGGAGATCTGAGAGGAGGGGTTGCTGAGGTAAAACTAGAGGCAATATGATGTAAATGGGTCATACAAAGTCATACTGGGGAAAAAAAAAAAGCCAAAGAGCAAGTTCCATGAAACCATGCTTACTTTAAGCACATGAATAGTTTTTCATACAAAGTGACTAATGTCTGGTCTTACATGAGAGGAAAAAAAAGATGGACCCCAGATTACTGGCTAAATTTTGCTTTTTAGCATAAAATATTACTCAGATGCCAAGCCTACTAACTGTGCCCTACCTTCAGTATTTGGCTGAAAACACTGATGAGTACTGTTAAGTAGGAAGTTTTATGCCAAGCAAGCCAGCAGTAACTTAAGTTAAAAGGAACTTAAGAATGGGATAAGTGTAAACAGACACTAATACTGTTTCAGACTCCATTTCAGAGCCATATGGTTCTCTAGGAACTGTAACAAAGACATTGTGACCTTATTGCAAACCAAGCACTGTGATTGAAGGAATTTCAAGACTTTTTTTTTTCTGTGAACATGAAAACTAATTTCGTAAAAAAGAAATTTCACACACTTGATAAGGTGAGGGGAAATTCTATCACTTGGCTAGAATTAAGAATACTTTCTATTGGATTTTACAATGGCTTTGATTTTTGCTTTTATAATGAGTTAAGTAAGAGGAAATTTGATTTGGATTTTCCAAGTTGCACTGCCAGAGACTTATGACAAAACCAGACTTTCAGGAACCCATTTGAAGGAAGTATATTCCACTGGATCTGTAGGACTTCCATGGTCTGAAAGAGAGACTGGCATTTGTGGAGTAAATGAGAGTGTTGGCTCTTCCCTGATCCAACAGGGAATCTACCTACAGATCCCATTCTGGAAGATTCAGTGCTTGTCTGTTGAGAGCAGGACAAACTGGCCTGGACAGCACAGGAAGATTAATTTACCCTCCTTGTTTTAAATTCATTTCCTGGTCAAAGAATGCATGGAAACAGCAAAATTTACTCAATGCAGAAGAATAGCAGGGGTTGCTAGCAGGTTTAAGGGTCTGTACTTATTTTTATTATGGGTCTTATAGTGGCAGATGAAAATATAAGAAATCATTTAGCACTGACAGATACTGTAATTTGTTGCAAATGCATTCTGCTTATACTTGATGCATTTCTAAATTATTTGCCTGTGAAGCTTTTCTGGGTATCTGACAGTTTGCAGTTGTATGTTCATCTGTTAGATGGAAATAACATTTGAGGTGGAGAGTCCTGCTTGTATATTTTTAATGGCTGCTGAGCCAACACACACAACTGATGTGTTGCCAATTTGTGGCATTGTTTTCTTCTAGTCTTAAATTCTCACTCACACAGATTACTCCCAGCAATTAAAAACTGACTCACTCTTTGAATTCCTTTGCTTTTCAAAGTTTGCTTTGGATTTCTGAGGTTTCCATCAGATTTGTCTTTTTTTTTTTTGCCATTACTAATCTGTTTTTTTCTAAGTCTGGACAATTAGAAACATCATACTGTCCACAAGAATTTCATAACACATTTCTGTGATGCTTATTATGGCATTATACTGGAGTTTTTTATATATAATCTTTTTTACATGCAGAGCTGTTAAATGCTCGTTTTTAAGTTCAAGATTTTCTAAGAGATGTCTTTATAGGTCTCTATTTTAATTTGAATTAACTTTGCCAAATTTGAGCTGTTTATACTGATATTTTCCATGTTAGTCTCAGCCTGAAATTCTTGTTTTAATTTTTCAGATTGAATGGTACAGATGTTTCCAAGAACAAGATTAGGGACAACAGCATTGTTTTTATCTGTTGTTGATCTTTTTTTCTTAAGTCCATCAGGAATCTCTAGAGCCTTTCATTCTCTGGAAAAAAGATTTGAAGCATTAGGATAAGAGGAAAGCCATGAGGAGGAGGTGCAGAAAGAAATGAGATGGAAACAAGCCCTAGGGGATCAAACAGTCTATCTAAACAGTGTTCTCCTTCTGAATGTTGCTTTGGACCTGTGTGTCCCAAGTGTTTCTTTCCCTTGCTCTCAGCAGTTAGTTCTTTGGAAAACATTCTTTGGAGACATTTTGGAAAATGATTATTAGCCTCTTCCAGGTGCATGTTGATGCCACTTGGGCAGTCTTCATTATGGCGTTTCCTGAGGGGCTTTTTAAGCTTTGGATTGTAACTATCTTGATACCAACTTTTTTCCTTTTCTATAGCTATGCATGCAGTTTATGTGATGAGGGTGTTCCAAAGGCAGTTAATGCAAAGGGGAAGAAAGAAATGCACTTCCACAGAGAGCTCCTATTTTCGTGTAAGGGCTGACGCAACATATGAAGAATAGTAGTGTACAAGGTGACCAAGGAAATACAAGGGCTAAACAAAAGGTGTATATAAAATAATTGTTAGGTTTTTTAATATGAAGCATCACATAGCATAGACTCTGTCTAAGGAAGATGAAAGACTGAAAACAGGGCACTTGTTTTCAGATGACTCTTACCAGCATAAAAGGTTGTAAAGTCATGAATAAGTAAAACTTTGTAATTCCTGCATTAATCTCTGACTGAAAAAATAAAAAAACCAAAAAAGCCAAAAACTCCCCAAAACCCAAAACAAAACAAAAAACAAACAAACCCCCCCCAACAACAACAAAATGTTTTTTAAGTTTTCTTTGACTTATGCTAGGATAACAAACCCAAGTGTGTATTATTTTTGATAGGGACATTTTCTCATATTGTATTTTCAGTTTTTACAGAACACATAGTCATTATTGCTCTCCAAGCAGAGACTTTGTATCTTGCAACATATCACATATTCTGGTCTACAATACCACTGTGTTTTCAGAGTTTGGTATTTTTCCCTGGCAACTCTGTGTGACCCACATGGTTCTGTCTTGTACCCTTCACTAATTGAAGTCTCCCTTCAAAATAAATGCCAAATCATTAGCCAGGGAAAAAAAAAAAAAAAAAGAAGATTCTGTTTATGGAGGGGAAATCCCTGTCCTGTAGTTCATTTTTTAGGACAAATAATATAATGGTAAATAAATTTGTCGAAGAAAATTGTTTAACAGATCTAAACAGATGAATATTAATAAGCACTTTCTGCATCCTTGGCTCACACAGTCCCCCCATGGCTGCAGGGAAAAAACCTTAGAAATGCTTAGAAAACATTTTCCCTTCATGTAGTCCAGCATATTTCACAGATCTGCATTGCTACAAATCATAGCCAAAGATGAGTAAAACATTTTCTGTAAGGAAGATCTCTGAGTCTGGAAAGGTTCAGGAACATATGGAGGTCAGAGTTCACATCCATTGGACGTAATTTCAGATGGACATAATGTCAGATGCAGAGACAGAACCTGCAGCCTGAATGGCATCACACCACTCCCCAAAACAGTCGTGTCCCACAGGGCCTGGAGAGCAGCTCTCTAGGTTGCTCAGACTAAGGATAGACTATCAAGATATAATGAAAAGGACAAGCTTGAAAAGCCAAACAAAAGGCTGGGAAGAAGTCTTATTGGGAAAGATGAGGCAGTAGGGAGGAAGATTGAGGAGATTCAGCAAAGAACCTGTAACAATCCCAAGGAAAAAAGGTAGGATCGCACAACTAAGCATGCTGTCATCATGCACATGCAGAATTAGACAAACTTAACCTTACTTTTGACATTTCCCAATTTTTGAGTGTTTGAGTGAAACTATGATCCGTTTCTAAAGTTGGTTGTTGGTTTTTGTTTGTTTGTTTTTAGTTTGTAACTGTACACACATGTATAGAATGAATCAAACTTTGAACAGATATGTGGAAGGGTGTGTGCGGCCTTGGGCTGTCCTGCTTGTACGTGCAAGTTAGGTCTGTAATAGGCATTTTCAAATGGAAGATTTGAATGAACACAATGCAGAAGTGGAAGATAATGTGATTTTTTGGGATTTCAGCAGGAATCTTATTCTGTACATCTACGTATTCTTCCCCATGCTCCTCAAAAGGACAAAATAGGCTGAGGGTGTGTTAAAAAAACCTTGTAGTGTGCAAGCAGGAAAGGTTTCTGGGCACACTGGTTAGGGACAACTGGCCATCTGCAAGAGAGTATACTTAGATAAAAAGCACAATGGAGATGTTTTGCAAGTAGAGGAGAAGACAAACTATTAGAGCCACCCTAGTTGCTACTTCTGTCTTGTCCATTTGGCATGGAGCGTGGTTGGTTTAGTCTCAAAATACTAAGTAAGACACAGACACATCCTTTAAAGCTGCCTGGTGTAACCTGCCCTTTCTCTGCTCTCGCTCTGCTTGAGTGAAAGAGAAAAGGCAGAGAGGTAAGGAGTGTTCATGCTTATCTCCTCATCAATTCCCTTGCCAGTTAACTAGCTAGCTGATGGGCTAAGAACTTTACTTGTCACAGGGTTCAAAGTCATAGGGAGTTTTCTGGTTTTAAATCAAAGTTATCTATTTGGCACAGAATGCTGTATGTCTGTTACAAGGATCAAGATAAAATGCAAGCCCATTTCCTCCTCCCTTTTTCTTTTGTCCCTCTTTTTCTCTTTTGCAACTTGCTAAAATGAATACCAGACGGTATTCTTCGACAAAGGGGTAGAGCTTCCTGCAGGTCATTTCAGAAGCAGGTCTCAAGTTTTCATGGGAAAATCAGATTGCAAATGAACATCACTCCACATAGAGTCTAGTGTTTAAATAAATTCTGATCTCTTGTCTTAATATTAGCATCTATCAAATACAATAAGTTGTTAATACAACATGAAGAATATGAGACTGAAATTATTTGTTTATAGGGAAAAAATTTTAATTGATTTGTCATAGTGTGCAGGTACTATTAGTGAGTGAATGAAAACTGGAATTTGCAAAGGGAAATGGCTGCCAAATACCCATTTTGGTGAGATTTGGATACCTTAATCTCAATTTGAAATTCCCAGCCACAGTTCTTAAATATATTGTTTTAGTCTATAAATGTTAAAAGATACTCCAAATTTTTCAAGAAAGATGTGTTTATCTAAAGTGATAAAGGATCTGGGTGTAGGATAGTAACACAAGTTCCGTTCAGATGTTTTTTCCCCCCACATTTGCACACAGGAGAATCGAGCTGTCCAAGCCCCACATTCTTCCCCCCTCCAATCCAAGCAGTCCCCATTCCCTTCTTCCAGATAAATTTACAAGACTTCACATCCAGGCTTTTATGATGTCCATCAACTCATGACAGACAGTCCAGAAAATAGTGTGCCCCAAATGTCATGTAAATGTTAGTCTTAATCAGGCAGCCAAATACAATATTGTGATACAGCTAAAAATGAATTAAAGACCCTGCCACACACACTTTTCAAAATTTCCCTAGAAAGGAAGGTTTAGGGAAAGTTCAAATGCATAAAATAAGAACGTAGTCATAACAGGATATGCCTTTTGTTAACTGAAAAAATGAGGAAGGGTCAGCATCCAAAAGAAATTACACCCATTTAAAATGTTATGGTAGAGGGGAATCCATTGATGCTGAGTGAGAAGGCCTACCTGTCTGTTCTGTCTGGGGAACATGGAAAGAGGAAAGAAAACTAAGAAGACTCAATATCTCAAGGCACTGTGAAAAAAAGAAGTGGCAGGAAAATCCATTTCCATCATTTCACTTCCATATTATCAATAACTTTCACAAAAATTGTCCAAAACCACCTTCCCTTTATTATTACCCTTTAGCACTACCTTAGGGATGAGTGGTTGGTCCCTTTTACAATAGAGCTACCACTGTAGCAGTTAAAGCATTCTCTGTTTCTTAATGGTCTATAATGAACTTTGCAAACATCTAAAAAGGCTGTCCTATGAATTATTACACTACATTCTGAGCCACCAAATGGCTATGCAAAGGGGCAGTCTTTCGGTTAGCAATTCCCAGTTCCTGATCCAGAAAGGCATAGCAAAAATGAAACTAAGGGTCCTTTATTGTGCCTCAGTAATTTTCAGGTCAAAGATCCATCTGACCAGTTACTGAATATGGTTTTTTCCCTGTTTCCATACTCAGTTGCAAAAGCTTGCTTTGTGTGGCACATGTGGCACTTTATCCTTACTGTGAGTTGTGGTATGATTCCTTTCCCTCGTATTCCGGTCAAGTCTATCAGCTGATTTTGGTTTGTTGTTATGTTCTCACTTTATTTCCTCCTGGGACATTTATAATTAGGTGACATTTGCTATGCTTGCTAACAGCCTTTATTGGCTGTTGTGGACATCACTGTTCCTTGCAAACTGCTTTGGGGTTGGAGCTCAACAGCCTTGCTCTGATTATAATCTGAAGGTTCTTGACTAGGTTTGTTATTTTTCTGTGCTCAATGCAGACTGTAATGTATCAGCCTGTTAGTTGTCTGAATTCGTACTCCTTTTGAAATATAGGCATATAACCGAATAGCTAATCATATCATCTTACAGTTAGTTCCTTGTAGGGAGAATGTGAATTAACAGAATGATTTCCTTTTGTAGGGAAAGTTGATATCCCTTTTTAAATGCAATAAAAAGGCATTAAATTAGGCAATAAAAAGTTCCCACTTGTTATTTCCATTTGGAAAAAACACCCTGATGATGGTAGAGTGAAGCAGTCCTGCTTATGCATAAAGGATGTACACAATCTGTGTTCATCTGACCATATTTGAACAAAAGCAGTTACTTGGCCTGTAGCTCCATGCCTGTCTTTCCGGCAAGCTACGATAAAAAAGCTGGTGCTTTGCCGTGCTGTTTGTCTCCTCCTTTCTGTTTTCCTCCTTGCCGTTTGCAGTACACACCTAGGGTTGAATCCATGTCCAGATCCTGATGGTTTCTTTTGTTTTCTTGCGTAACAGAAGGGCACTGAACCTTTTCTGCCTTTGCCTAAGCTGCCTCTCCCACTTGATTAATTGTAGAGGTGTTTTTGATTTCCTTTAAATCACAGGTTTATTGAGTAATGTCTAACCAACCAGTGGTATTCTGGGCAATTGTGAAAAAATTTGCCTATCAATTTCTTTCTGTATATTTTTCTGTCAGTATCATGTAATTCCAGGAGGAAAATCAGATTCCAAGCCAGGATCCCTTCTACATAATTTGTTGCTTTTGAGTCAGAGCTGTTTTGGGATTTCAGCAGTCAAAGGAGCTAATCATCCAGCCCATTAGTCTAGGAATGAACTCACTTTTTCTCTGCCTGGCTTTAAAGGTGTTGGAGATACAATGGCAAGAGGCAGGTTTGTTTCCAGGTCCTTTTAACTTGAATTGTTGCTACAAAAGGCTATAGCTCTGGCAGCACTTTAGTGCATCACATTTGTAGTATATTGGCAAAACTGGCATCTTCCATGAAACTATAAAACCTGTATTTGCTTCACTCAAGCTGTGATGAAGGTAACTCCACATCATAGTATAATCCTCCCAGGTAACAACTGATGCAACACATCTTTACAAAGTTCAAAGCTCCTATTTTTTACTGAAAAGTGCCATTTTTATTGATTTTGGCATTAGCAATACTTATTGTTTGCTTGATTCAAGTTCTTTGATATAAGTAGCATTGACATTTGGTTGGGAATTTTTTGCTGTTTTGAGAGAATATGTGGGAAAGAGGTAAGAAAGTTCATAAGGTATTAATTTGACACTTCACATTTGAAGTCTGGATACAAAGATTGGTTACCTTCTGTTGTCTGCTACTTATGCTCCACTTTCTGAATTAGAAGTACATTAATCTGAAGTTTTTTATGTGATGTTTAAAATCATGTGCAATTGTAACTTTCCTCTTTATTATCCTCTGAATATGTTTACTGTTTATAACAGAGACCTAAAACTCATCCTTCTTTCAGGTTATACATTCAGAGGCTTGCCTTTTGCCTTTGATGTATGATGTAGGAGCAAAAGTCTTTCATCTACCTCCTTCCTGGGCACTGGGTTGTTTAGTCTGCTTTGCCCTTAGTCCTGCCAGTAGTGATAGTGGACCTGCCTTGCCCTCCTGAGAAGATTTCAAAAACCAGTACTCCAGTCACAATTTAGAGCCACTGTGGGCCCCTAGTTTATGTAGGGGAACTTCATTCTCCTCTGGGAGACAACTGATGAAACTTATACTCACATTAAGGCTTCTGCATATTGGGGCTGGATTCTCATCTGCCTCATAGTTCTTAGGAATCAAGTAACTTGTCTGTTTGCCTGAAGGAGAAGATGGTGTGACAGGGTAGAGTAAAGATCTATCAGGATGCTTTCAGGGGCAGAATATTGCACTAATATGTGGGTCTCAAGCTGGCTGCAGGCAGCCATATCCCACCTACTTCTGACCCTCATGTCTAGTTGGCAGAGTTTTGTAGTTGCAAATGGAGAAGACACTCAGTAGGGTAAAGCAATGAATCCTAAATCTTGCCAGTTTCTCTCTTCTCCATTTTTTGTTCCTTCTTACCTCTCTGTTACAGGTCCTGCTCAACTAGCATGACCTTGAGCCAGGCCTTCCTTCCTCATAAGCACTCCAGTGTGGTAACTCCCTTTGTCCTCACTAGGGAGGACACAGCATAAGGGGTTTGCCTCATGCTATGCCCTTCCTATCTCTGATCCCCTTGTTCTTGGCTTCTGAGAGGTCACAGGCCACAATACTTGACTCTACCTGTTGACCTGGACTCTTTGTGTCTTACAGCATGGTGGAACTGTCAGCATTTGCCTGTCCTGTGATTCTTCCATTACATCAGCCACAAAGCTATGCAATATATAAGAAGATGAAGAATTATCACAGAAAAAATCTCCTTGGAGCTCTGTTTGGGTGTCTTGTTTAGACACCAAAACAATCTACAGAGAATAACACTCATTATCTGCTATCAGTGAAGCGGAAGTGAGAGGTGCACTCGTTCCTCCTGATAAAAGGCAGGAACAACATCCCTTGTTCTTGCATGTGTAACCTGCACAGTGATCCCTCTGTTAGTCTTTACTTTGCCCACCTGTGTCCATAATGCCTTTCTCTCTTGTCTTGCACAAAGTGCGTGACACTTGCAATCACAACTGGTTATGCAACTGGACTCACAACAAGAAGGAGGCACATCAGATATGTTTTCTACTGAGCATTTCTTTCAAATTGTAGCTTCCTTTTCTGTCCTTGACTCCTAATCCTTCTGCTGCATAAAAGCCTTGATGAGTTTTGAGGACTTGTTTATTCCAGTGCAGGAGACAGGAGGACATTATCTGGTTGGAGAATAACTTAGCAGTAGGTTCCTCATCACCTAACTCACCGTACACAGCAATTGCTAACACACAGTACAAATGAGATTTTTGTGAACCTCTCTCTTACAGGATCCTCCTCGATGCGGTGAAGTTTGTGGAGTTCAGTGTGAGGAATTGTGAAAACTGCAGCAGTGCTTTCCTTGCACTTTGAAAAGACCCCAGATTTCTTGTGAACTTCAAGGTACAACATTTATTGTAGAGGCCTCTTTCTGATGGCACAAGCACATACCGTGAGTCCCATTGAGTGGGCCAAAAATCATCTGTAATAATCTCTTAGGAACTGAGAGCTAGATGAAAATTACAGTTTCTAAACCAGAAAGGTCTTGCTGTTACCTTATACACTTTTAACACAGAGGGGCATTTGTTACATGTGAGTCTTTGGCAGTAACTTCTTAACCACCTTTTCCTGAAACTCTCACAGCTGAGAGTTGCTTTCTCAGACGAAGGATAAATTACTTACGAACACATAAACATAGTTATTCTGTTAATGCTTTGGGTATTAGTGTGAATGATAACATGGCCCTAAGCAAATTTCTCTTTGGATTTTAGACTTGTGAAGGAACAATAAGACCAATGATTCTAAAAGGAGTTATTTATTGTAATTCTTATGTTGTATCTTTGCAGATCTTGCTATTTTTACCAACTAAAATGCAGGGGAATTCTCAAAAGCAGTTTAAAATAATAAACTTGTCTTAAGTCAAGAACAGATCCTGTCAACCTATTGGCTTCTGCTTCTGTTTTGAAAGGAGCATTACTGTACCAACAGCCATTCTTCTGGTGTGAGTTTCCCATAGGTTTTCACTGTGGGCTATCTCTAAGTTTTGACCAGATCTTAGGCAGTGACATTATTGGAATTAAAAGCTTTTGAATGAGTCCTGTGGAATAACATTTGCATGCTGTACAGCTTGTATGACAGATTAGCATAAAGTCTTGACCTCCTAAGATTAGCTGTTTTCCTCATTCCAGCAGATGTCACTGAGAAAGGGGAGAGAAGATTTTTTTAAAAAATCCCCATTTCAGGCTGTCTTGGTTTTTTTTTTTTTCCCCAAGAGGTGAAATGATCTATAAAAATTTGAGTAATTAATGTACATGGTTTTTTGACTCAAGAATTTGTGTAGGATGGAGATCAAAATACAGAGCATACACAGTGAAGAATGTATGCTTGTCCAGGGGAGCTCTCCCACATGAGAACCTACAGCAGTGTGTGGCCTGTGGGCTCATCCTGCACTGTGTGCAGGGCATTCAGCTGCTATTGCAGTGTTCCTTGGAATCTGTCTTCTTGGACCATAACAGGCTTACCACAAACCTGTTATGTCTGACAATAAATCAAGCTATTTGACTGAGGGCCACCAAGGAATGTCACAAAAAAGCTTTGCATACAGAATGGTGAAAAAAGTCCAGAAATGTGAGCACAAAGGAGGGTCTCCCCACAAGGTTTGTTGCAGGTCCATGCCGGGAGGTCTGCATGCCTCTGAAGCACTGTAGCCCTGTTCCTGGATCCAACCTGTCAGTCACTGCTTTATTGCATCCCTGTCAGCAATAGGGAGCAACACATGGTGACTACAGGAACCTCAGCAACCTACCACCCAGAAAGTGGGATGTCATCTATACTACCAAAAAATCTGCCTCTACCTTCATCCTGCCTGGAATAAAAGGCATCCCATCACAACTGACTCACTGTTCCTCTCCAGTACAGCTCTCTAGAGGATGGTGGTCAAAAGAGCTTGCAGATTTTACTTCCTGTCGCTGGTGCTATATCAGACGTGATACACAAAGGTCAGTGTCCCCAGCTACTCGAGATGCAGACTTAGCTCAGGCTCAGAGCCAGAGAGAATCTCTTTGTTTCAGTCTGCACCATTAGCAAGGCTCCAGGCTGAGCTGTGTCCTCAGAGGCATGTGCCAACTCTTTTTTCCTCTATCAGAAAACAGGAACCTGCACACAGGTTCAAGGTACCTGGCTTGGGGAATTGCTACCAAAACCAGAGATTAAACATATAAAACCAGAAGAAACACTGAAATGCGTGCCTGTGCAAATGGCAAATCTGCTTAGAAATGAAAGATCCACAAAAAACATGAAATCCCACAGTGACAACTTCTAAGCTGTTTTTCAGCATAGACCTACAATACCTATTCATCTGGTTCATTCAGGGATCAGGCTGGGTATGGTGACCAGAGCAGGCTGGCTGGGAGTATGGATTCCTTGATTCTTTTCCAGAGCTGTAGTCAATCCTCTGGATCCTGCTGTTAAGGCAACAGCAATTGCAATAGCCATAGTCATGTACTTGAACAGAGTATTTGGATTAGATCCCGAATGAGCTCAGACAAGCCAATTAGAATCTTTGCTATGCCTCATCTGCATTTGGTTCAGTAATACTTTTTATACATGGCATCTGGGAGTGGTGATTAATGATCAGAATGTGGTTTTGAAATTCTTGAATCAAAGTGGCTGCATCGGTACAATGTCTAAATATTTTTAAACCATTTTTTTTTTCTCTTAGTGCCAGTATTTTATACACTGTAAACTCTTCAGCACAGCACGAAACTCCAATCCCATTAAATTTTATTGAGCAACTTAATAAAAATGTGTGAAGTTCCAAAAAGAAAATGAAACTTAAGAATGAGCAGTTTTTTAAGCCCTATTGTGGGTCTATGCAAGGATACCTGGGTGCATATGGAGCCCTCCTTACTCCATTGGTGCAGGCTACCTCTTCTTGACGCATTATTCACAAAGAAACAACCACAGGAGATCATCTTGTTTCTTGTGTGGCTGGTATTACAGCAGCTGTTTATGTTTGCACAGGCAAGCCGGCATTAGAAGCACTCCATGTGCCCAAAGCTTGGTTTGCAAAGAAAGAAATTGATATTTGCTGGTTCCACTGCTGAGGTTCCCAGAGGAATTGGCAGAGTTCTTGATTTGTTCATGACTTTTGCCATGGGAAAGTTTTGTGGCAGTGAATTGGTCTGAGGCTACTGAGTCCACATTAAGCCCTCTGGTAGTATGCCTAACAAATTCAATAGATTTGGAGCCAGTAAACCACAGACAGATAGAAATAGTGCTCACAAATTCAAGTGCATTGTTTATCTCTTTACATGTTTCTAAAATAAAGCTGAGCAAGTAACAAAAGGGTGTTTCATAAGTATAAATCTTTCCTCATTGGGTTTAATCTCTCCTTAATATTTAAAGACTCTTTTCTCATTGTTGCTTCTCTTAACCTATAAGGTTGGAGAACTTACGGCTTCTTTGCTCATAAGGATATCCCATGATACTTAGAGAGAAGCAGAAATAGCTAAAAATAGTGAAACTCTCCTCTACACAGCCCCCTAGGAAAATATTATGATAAGCCCAGGCAGCAAGCAGGAAGGCTTGAAAAGGAAAGTAAGACATACCTCTCTGAATCTGTACAAACCTTAGGAAAGCAAGGCTTAAGAAATAGACTACATTTAAGCTTTTATTTTATATGAATCAATTTGCCTATTCAATGTAAAACACATGTCATAATCCATCCAGGTAATAGGAACAAGGAAAATCTCTTTCTGTGATCCTGCTGCTTCTCTGCACCCAGATGTGACCCTGGCAAATGATCAGAGACTTGTTTTACATTTTCTTGGTCAGCAGTATATATTGGTGTCAGGGAGCTGCTGCTTTTCCTGCTTGCACATCCAGTCTGAGACAGAATTGCCTGAACCGTGGCATGTCCACAAAACAATAACAAAAAATTGATTTTACATTAAGCATTTATAGATGGGAGAAAGAATACACTGAAGCTCAGATCATCCAGATAATCACATTTTTTGGGTGCTGTACTCTTAGGATGAGTGGCATGGTAATGCTAAGGGGGAGGAAGAGATTAGAAACCAGGGAGCTAATTTTCTGGGAGTGTGCACTATTTCAAATTGTATTTCAAGAGTATTAGCACCACCTGACTTCAGTGTCTAGCTTAAGTGCTGTGCCCATTGGAAGGTCAAACTGTCTGTCAGTAACCTCTGCAAACCCTGTTCCACAGTTTTTGCTGTTGTGTCCAAGGTGAGAAAGGATCCTCACTTTGCAGCCCCGTGTGTGTGGTAAGAACACAGTATGAGTTTTTGTACTTGCGTCATTTTAGGTGGCATTTTATTAGCAAATTCTCTTCTTGTAAATTAAATTCTAGGCTACAAGTGAAAGCCCATCTTTACAAAATCATGGCTAACCACCTGAATATCTGTTCTGTAAATCACGGGGAAGGGGGTTCAAAAAAATTCCCAAACTCAGTCCCCAGCTGTTTCTTAGAGTGATTCACCATGAGTACAGTGAGCAAGAGCAGATCTGCAGGTTAGTGCCCTCATCTCTCAGGCCTGCCCTGAGAAAACTTGCTGTTATGTAACCCAGGGCAAGGCTGGATAATGGCTTACCCATCAGAAAAACATAAAATATTATATGCTTCCGTGAAGTTTTGGCAAGCTCCCCTTGCCTGTGTGTTTTATGTTCTGTTCGCTAAGGAGCTCGTGTAACCAGACATCGTGCCACACCCTGGAGTCTGACTGTACCAAAGAAGCAAGCAAATGGCTGTCAGAGTGCAGGCATTGTATCCAGAACCTTGTAACAGCCAAAAAATACCCCAACCCAAATAAACAAGAAACAACCACCCAAATTCCTGACTTCTAGCACAGTGTGCTAAAGACATTTTTCAAGAGGACTGTTTTCCAACTAAGAGAATTGGGAGATATATAAAAATCCCAAATCAATATACTTTGCTCAAGGCTGAACTGAATTTTGGTATTTGCCTTTAACCCTTGCACTAAGTCCTCTCACTAACTTCAGTTGCATAGTGGCCTCTCCACATGGTTTCTTATCTCCTAAATGTGAAGCATGCTTTCAGTGGGGTCACTCTGACACTTAGGGTTTTTTAAGGATAAAATACATGTGCTAAGTATTGCATACTTAACAGGAAATTGAATCATACAGTGGTCTTAAAATACTTTTGATGGCATAGAAATAGCTAAGAGTTCCAACTAGGAGAGTATTCCTTAGGTCACAGTTCTTATTTTGATTGCAGTACGTATGGAAAAATCATCATCAGCAGCAGCAGGAGCATCATCATCATCATCATCATCATCTGTTCACAAAAGCTGTAATTTACTGGAGCAATTGTACCAGGCTGGTACATTCTGTGTTCGGTCAGACCTCTCATCTAGGATTACGTACCTTTTCTGAGCTCTGTGTTGGTGTGCAAGAAACCTGAACAGGATGGTCAGGTGTGAGTGAGGCACCCACACGAGATTGCTCAGAAAAAGCAACGTGTATTTCCTAACACGTTCAGAAAAGGCCTGGAGTAGAAAAAGCAGAGCGCTAGCCTACCTTTCCAAGAATTTTTAATGTCAAGTGAAGCCTGGAGCTAGAAAAACATTTTCATACCAGTCAGTCTGTTATATGCATAAAGCTGGTATTTTACAGGGCATTAAATATTTTTGCCATATTTGAAGTCATTTGCTCTTGTTGGTGCCAATTCAAATACATGCTGCATTTTCTGATCTTTGTTACTTACTCCTGACTAGCTCCCTGTTCATAACTTTCCTTCTCCCAGCCTGCAGTTCTCAGGGGCATCTCATTTTTTACTTATTTTTCCTCTTGATATTTCACTAATTTGTTTTCCGTAACATCTAATCCTTTTCAGGTTATTGGCTTCATCTGTTCTTTTTAGTCTGTAGTCACTTTTCATCACTCCCATTCATTTATTGTTTTTTCTTATCAAATTTGTTTTCTATTTTTGCTTAACCTCTCTCATTTAGTGTTTTTCTACTCTGTCTAAGGAAAATACAGTCAGGAGATAAAAGGGCACTTCTGTCTCATACATTCCTTTCCCAAGAGACCAGGATTGTTCCCATCAGTGCAGGACCAGACTTATTCCTTGATGAGGTCAATTCTATACCAAATTTTCAAGCCCAGTTTTTAATTCCTGAAACAGAAGGAACACATCTCAAGTATGATTTTTTTGTAATGATCTAAGAATTGGTATGAGATGGTAATCTCATATAATTAGTTGGTTAGTGATTGATTAATGAGGGTAAAGGAAAACTAATGCAAACTAAGGGACAATCTAGAGGTGTAAAAGCCAAGAAAGCTCTTGCCAAATAGCTGTTATTTCCCTTGTGTCGACATGGACACTTGCCTTCTAATTTCATTAAGTTTTGGACGGAAGCTATTTCACTACTGTGAAGATTTTGGAACTGTGGTGCAAGCTGATTTTTATTTTAACCAATGGAAACAGACAGCTTAGCTTTCCTAATCTTGTCCTCAGAAGAGCCAAAACATTTAAATTTTCAATTCAGCAAATTTCATCTCTACATTTATACTGAAACAAGCATACCCGAACACACACAGTAACTTCCCTTATTTACACAAATTTAAGAACACAAGCTTGAAACATTCAGCCAAAACCTCCTCAATACTAACATGAAACCCTTGAGCTTTTCATCCTTTCTCTTAGTGAAATTCTTCTGTCCTATGGGCAAAGATGAAAACATTAAGGACTCTCTCTTCAAAACTATGCAGAAGGCAGGTGCAGCGTCACACTCAGAATCTCCTGGCTCAGGCGCTTTAAACTTCAGGCCTCTTATTGCAGGGTGTAGATGAATGCAGCACAGCCATCACCTCTTGATGTGTAAGATTAAAATGGCAGAAATCAGAGCACTACTCCCATTCCCTGACAGAGTGGATGGGAGAGGGAACTCTTTGCAATACACAGAAACAGTGAGCCTGGCAGTACTGCCACTGCTGCAGTTGGTTTTCCTCAGTGCTGGAGTGACTAAACACAGGCCTGCCAGTTGCATGGGAGAGTTAGCATGAAATATGAAGTGCATGGAGACCTTATACAATGTCCTTGCCAAGGCTTGCCTGATAACCTCTAACCTACATAGGTCCAGCAATGCCTTGTGACACAGGGGAAAATATACATGTTAAAATCCCCTGTCTCTCCCTTAAAAAAGATTGTTTCCAAAAGCAATATGGAATATTTGAGAAAAGCTCAGCCAGGACTGATCATGTGTCACAGGTGAGCTCCCCTTCTGTTCATACCTCCTGATTGGGAGTCAGCATCCACCTGCACCTCCTTTGCTACAAAAGTACATAGAGGCACCAAGCATGGCTATTCTAGCTGAAGATACAGCCCGTCCTCCCTCCCGGTTTGGAGGAATCTTGTTACAAATGGATTGGAAGTTGCAGTTACAACTGTCTGAAGTGGGATTTTGTTGTTATTTTTCCCCTTTCTGGTAAATGTTTTACTTAATTTGTGACTTGAAAAAAATATATT
Source organism: Edolisoma coerulescens (assembly GCA_013397115.1). Lineage (NCBI taxonomy): Eukaryota > Metazoa > Chordata > Aves > Passeriformes > Campephagidae > Edolisoma > Edolisoma coerulescens. Next base: position 3,101,506 of record VWZW01001499.1, read on the forward strand.
ATATGGATTCAGAGAGCTGTGCTAACTCCATCTGTTGTGTTTGTGTCAGTTACCCAGAGCCTGACACTGCCCCAAACAGCCAAGTTTGCACGTGCAAGCAAAGAAGAGAAAACTCTTCTCGACTTATCTGAGATAAACTCCCATTCCTAGCAGAATGAACATTGTGCTGATAACGAAAACCTCAGTAATTAAGGCGTTCTTAAGATACTTGTTCAGAAATAGTTTCATTGGCAGATGTATCACATCAAGTTCTCTGCATGGTAGACACATTTCTGAAAATACAGAATCTGGGGTGAGGAAGCATTCAGACTGGATGAGAGATGAAACTTGAGTTTCAATAGTAAATAATACAGCACAGGAATAACATCTAGTCCAAGATAGAGTTGCGATACAGTTTTCAGAAAGCTATTGTTACTGCAGCTTTGGTGAATAATGGTTTATTTTCTGTGTATTTGAGCAATAGAAGAGTTTATCGATCACTCTGTATTTAGGTTGATGTTATATGGGGTTATTTTTAGGTGTGAGAACCTGTAACAGTGAGGTACATGTAGTATGCATATTTAATGTCTGACAGTGTCTTAGAAGTGTGGAAAAAATATTCTTAAAGGCAGTAATTAATGTTTTATTTGAGGAAAAACTTGGAAAGAGAATAACGTTTCCCTTTCTTATAGAGTAAACAATTTGTGATTGGCTTTTAATTTTGTCATAGCAAGAGCAAAATGTAACACCTGAGATTTTGTTAAGAGCAGAACACAGCTGCCAAAATCTGGTTCTGTTAGATCTCGAATCAGCTAGCTAACTTGTGTTCTAACTCCCCTCATCGTGTGTATGTCATTTAGAACTGTAAACAAAAAACATGAGAATTCAGGTCTGAAATTTAACCAGTTGCTCAATGCTAGTAATGGTGATGACTGAAGATGCTCATATCTCCCTTTGGTGTGTCAGCATATAATTCAGTTCTCAAAAATAATCCAACTGTATTTCTTGTCATTTTGGTTTTCTGAAAAGATGGAATAATGTTGAAAGAATTCACAATGACAGTTATTCCCTCTCTGTTCCATATGGCCTAGGAAACTGATTTACATCACCATTATAAGAAGGGGGAAGGAAATTGTCTTAAAATATGTAAGGGAGAAAGTACATGTAAAGGGAAAATTTTGCCTATGCATAGAAAGAATGAAAAATCTAATGTACATCTCTCTTTGGGCAGTCATTACTGCAGTCTCAGTAGTACACGAAACATTTTCAGAACTGAAAGTTTTACTGGCACGGCTGCACATCCACACAACAAGGACTCCCTTGTAAATTTCAGTGTCTTTTTCTGGGAAGTACGGGACATCTGCAGATGTTTTAAAGAGCGTTGACAGAAAAAGGTTGTTGCTTAAACCTCATTTATAATATGGAAGTGGCAGGTTCTGTAATAAGTTCAACAGTAGACAAAATGTTCTCGTTTGTGCTGATCCTCTTCTCTTCTTGAATTCAAGGAGGGATAAACATACGACTTTACAATGAATCCTGAGATGGGGTTTGTGGGGAGAAAAGAAATTCATTTCACTATGATTTGTATCGGACTGTGTGGAAAGACTAGGGAGATGAGTAAGATTTTAATGGACATAAAGCATTGAAATTCATAGGTAATTAAAGAATCCTGTTGCATCTTGTTCTGACTTTAGGCATATAGAAGCTTTCTGATCAAATATCTCCCAGAATATGTGTTTTCTGAAATATAACCTACGATTGTGTTTGTGTTAACAGAGGTACTGCCCTTTAGAGGTGCTGACAGCCCCTTGGACTTGAAGAATATCCTGAATTTCCACTGTCTTCAGCAAGAGAAGAAAATACTCAGTACCAGGTAGGAAGAGACCTGATTTACTGGTCTCAAAAAATGAAGAATCTCGAGATATATCAAAGAGCCTTGCATTCTGAAGTCTTGAATGTCCTTGGGAATTCAAAATGAGGTTTCGTTGTTCCTTAGGTCAAAACTCTTAGAAATATGCCTGTCATCAAGCCCTGAATTAAATATATCTTATGATAATCTGATTGTATCCATATTACATTACTGTCTTGGCCTTACATGTGTTCATGATGGTGCCAACTATTCCTTTTATTTCTCCTACATACTTTAATGTAATAGCCTATGTTAGCAGAAGGGTGATGATTGGGGTATGGAGGCCTAAAATTACTGAATTTTGCCCTTTCTACTCTTTTTATCCTGTGTATGTAACATAATTAGTATCACTGCTGACATTTATAGTACTTTTGGTGCACTGCTCCAGATACTGGAAAATCTCCAGCAGGGAAACTTGCTGCATATCTGATCCTATTCCTAGTAAAGGATGTGGAATCACACCAACATAAATACTGATACAAGTTCTCTCAAATAAGGGCATCTGACAGACAGCAAGTATTTATTTTGTTTGTGGATGGAAACGAAGCTCAAGAGGGTGTTAGGATTTCTGAGCCTAAATTTGGCTGTTTGTCTTCAAGAATCATCTGTCACAAAGTATGAATTATGCACCAGGTATAAAGTGGTGCAACAACCTTTAAGAGCTTGGAATAGACTGGAACGAAACATATTTAGAGTGCTGTCAGTTAGTCAGCTAATGACAAAACACATTTTTTCATTAGCTTACTAAGTTGTTACCAAAACATCTTTGATTGTAGTCTAGCTAAGATCAGTTCATCCACCAGTAGTTCTATACTTTATCTATACCATGGAACAAAGTTGTTGACATCCCAAAGGAGAAATGGATTTTCAGAAAAGCAGACACATATGGTTGAAACCACAGTGTAGTAAGGACTTAGCTGGACATAAAGCCCAGTAATCTTATGCTAGTGCAAGAAATAACTACCTAAAAAGTGGAAAGTTATATTGTTTAAATTATTATTCTGTTTGTATCAGAAGATGAGGTTGTTCTTTAGTAGAGAGTGGGAACTAGACATGATGTTCCGATGGTCTTGAGTGACCCTTTATGTTTTGCCAGCCAGGATGGAAGTCCATGTGTCATGTCAGCTCTTGCAATGAGGCAAGAGGAGAGAGCAGAACCGGATGATGGTGTATCAAAAGCTGAAGTCAGTCACAGAAGGAAAGAGCAAGCAGCTGTCTGGCACAGAGGGAAGTCAGGGGTGGTTTCCTTTTTATTTTGCTGGCTAGCATGAATGCCTAATGTCAAAGACTGAATGAAAGGGTTCTTATCTGTGGCCATTCCAACGTTCCTAAACGTGCGAGTAAATAGTAATTAAGGATAAATGTTTAAGATCTGAAATCAAACTACTGATTCCTTAGTTAGCAGTGATTCTTTGGTCAGTAGCCTCTTCACAGTAGAGACAGTGGAGGAAATGTTGCTGTCTGTCCTGCAGTCTGGCTTCTCTTCATATTCCTTCCAAACTGTCTGTGAGAACAAAAGGCTAAGCCTGTAAATAGAAAAGCTGCTTTTGCATATCCTCACTACTTGATAAGTATAAACATAGCCTGTTCTCACTTAATTCCTGCCACAAAAGACTTCTGTTTTCCATATGATAGAGTTTATAGCTCATGGGCAGAAAAACTTGGCACCTGATTTTTGAAATGCAGGTAGCAAGAAACAAGTTTGCTCGTTTGTGATCATATGTCTCTAAAACACTTCATAAGGAGTCTCCAGTGAGATGATTTGCAGTAGCATAACAGAAAGCTTTCTTCAAGGTCCTCAGAGAATTCAAAACTGCACTGACTGTATAGCTTTGAATTGTATAGCTTCCTATGGACTGGCATTTCTTCCTGAGAGATCACTGTCTCTGGGGTCTTTTCTCCATGTTGTCTTGGCAAAGTTCCACATAATATGTGGTTACTGAAAGCTGTCCTCAGATGGTCTTCAGGATTTCCCAGGCAGGCATTCCTGAAACTGAACTGGGATTACAAAGTAGCTAATTTGAGAGCCCAGCTACAGTTTAAAATAAATCCTGTTCTATCCTCAATGCTTCCAATTTTAACTTTTATACTCAAGTGGCATAAATTACGTACCAAAGCCTACCATCTGAGCCTGTTGTCATGGACCTTTATGGCTCTTAAACAAATGAAGTAAAATGGTAGCAAAGAGCCATCACAGAACAGCAGGAAGCTGTGTTTCTCAGAGCTTTACAGTGTGCAGGTGTGGAAGCAAAAGCAGTGAGTTAGGGGACCAAATAAGGTGGATCAAGTCACCTGTTTGTTCAAAAGAGAAGATGGGTCAGTGCAGCTCTGGGTTGGAGACTGTGCTAGGAAGTGACTGACCTCTACACCGCCTGAATGAGAAGTGAGAAACCTGGGTTTATCTATACTTACACCTGACTACACCACAGGGCAAAATGCAGGACAGGCCTCTTTCACACTTTCTCCCCTTGCCCATGCTCCTCAAAGTCCAGATGTGGCCTGACCTTTGGTCTGTGTGTGAATGTGTCTGACAGAGAGCCAAAAAGAGCTGGAGCTCTGGAGTTCTGCTGTCTGGGTTATGCTGTGGGCTGGTGAGGATGTAAACAAGCGTGGGGAAGGAGAGAGCTTTCGTCAGCCTCCAATCTCCTCTCAGCAAGGCGGGAAGCCCAAGAGCCGAAAACATGGCAGCATTGTCTTTTGGAATAGACTGAACATGTGAAAAATCACTGTCCTAATGATAAACACTGTAATAAATATTGGCAAGACATGAATCCAGCCCCTGCAAAAATGTCTTTTTTTTTTTTTCAGCTCAAATCACATTTTTCTTTAGCACATCTTTTTAAAGTTTGTTATCCTTCACCCCTCTCTAGATTGCCAGCCATGTGGTGAAAGAAATGGCTCTTAGAACTGTTTTCTGCAGAACTGTAGTGGACATGAATTCCAAACAACTTCACAAAACCACTAAATATTTGGCAAACTTCTAGTCTACTGTAATTTTAAAAAAATGCTCAAGACAAATGTTTATGTTGAAGGGGGAAGAAATCCCCAGGATAAAGCTGTCAATTAATGGATAATTTCAGCTTCCCTATATAACCCTGTTCCATAAGTCATACTTCATAAAGAGTGAATACTCTCCTAATTAAACTTTTCTGAACCTTAAAAAGCATTTGAATAGTCAGTGGATGCTGCTCTGGCTTTTTTGGCATATTACATACAGGACGTCTGGCCAATTCTCCAGTCTTGTCTCAGATATGTTACTGATCCAAAATATTTTCACCAGACACCCTGAAATGGAATCACATGTTTGCCAATTTCCATTTTGTGTATCTTCCTTAGAAAACTGAAAATTACAGCTCATGAGCACTGGTGATTTGATTGCTTATTGGCCAGACTTAACTCACTGGAACAAAATAACAACAAAGGTGCAGAAGATGATGCCTGGTCTTTGTGAGACAAAATTGTTTACAAAAAAAAAAAAGCTACCTAATTTCCAGTTCAGAGGTTAGATCAGGGAAAACTGGTGCTCTTAAAACACTGATGAAGTACAGATCAACAATTATGGTACAACTTCTTCAGCAAAGTTACTGCATTTTTACACTGACATTTCCCTGAACCTGCCCAGGTCTCCAAAGCAAAAGAGCAATTTTCATTGTATCTTTACACTGTGTAATTTTCAATTTACCCAATTCTCTGAGCTTCAAGTCAGCACTTTTTTTGAGAAACATGTAAGTCAGAAGAAAATTCTCGACAAAGGTCTCATATTCTGATTTCCTTGGACTTTATAGCAAGATTTCAAATGCTGTTGAAACTGCCAAAGAAGAAAAATGTGTTACAGTATTACAGATGATAACATAGTCCAGCCTGGAGTTTTTCCTTCTACCCAGTGCTGTGAGAGCTTAAGCAATGTTATTTCACTAGGCCAGGAAGTCTAGGCAGAACGTCATTAAAATACAGCTGAATGACCTGCTACATGAACTGAGCTCCACAAGAAAGTATTTGGGAGTTTGGCAATGCTAATGGTCCTGCAAGTTGGTTCATTGTTCACTAAAGCTCTAGCCCATGGCTTAAACATCTCTTGTGATCTAGAGAGGGATAGTTTTTCCAAGATGCCTCATAAGGTGTCTGGTCCTCATATTGAAAAGTTCTATCCTGGTTCAAATAAAAGGCTAAAACTCCTTACTATTGTCCTGAAAAACACACGCCCCTCCTCATTTTATTCAAGACAAATGCTGATCCACCACACCAGCCCATGCTTGTTCCAAGCTGAGGCTGTGTGTTGGGGCCACCTCTTCTCCTTCCAGAAAATCTTCTGGGTGGAAGGAATATGGAAAATGGAAGAGAGCTGTGGCTTTAGTAGTGAATCCCACAGGATATACAATGCTATGGTAATCTGACTCTGGAGGATGAACATCTAGTTGATGTTGCCAGAAGCACTCCAAGAACTGGTAAAGATTCTAGCTAGTCCAGGTCCAGTACTCCAGGTATGACCACCCAGATGCAGAGGATATTTCGATCTGAAGCTCAAGGACGGGACCATTTTAGGAACAAGTTCAGATTTGCAGAAGTGAGGAGTGAAGTGATAGCCATTTAGAAGGATACCATGACGTAACCAAAGCTCATAAGTTCCCTAATTCAGACTTTGCCTGAGATATTTTGTCCGAAATCATATTTTGACCTTGAAGGTGCTGCACATCCCATGTAACAAGTGAGAATTTCAGGAGCTGGTTCTTCTAGGAAAATTTTGGCTAGGCAGACCAGCTGCAATTTGCAGGAAGTGGTGCAAGAAGAAATACACATAGAGCCAAAAGGTGTATCATATCAGGAGGGCACTGTCTGGGTTGGTGTATGGTAACAGCCTGGCTGCCTCTGACATTCCTGAACTCTTGCACCAAACCAGCTCTTCTCAAAGCCTGAAAACCTTTTGTCAATCCTCGCTCAGTGTGACGTAGCCACCCCACCAGGAAGCTCCAGCAGGAGTTGATAGGGAGTGTATGGGTGATTTCCAGTCAAAGATATCCAAATATGCTCTGAATAGTAAGCTTTACTTAGTGAATATTATACTTGAAGGAGAATAATATGATGTCTAGTGAGGGAGGGACTGCAAGCCCGTGGGCAATCATCCAGCATTGTAAAAGAAGGCTATCTTTTGTAGTAGTGTATATCAGTTTATAAATATCATCAGAGGGTTAAAGTAACTGCTTACAGACAGGTCATAAAAATAAAGGAACCCTGAGTAGTTCCAGGAGTAGCTTTAGTGGTGGGAACATAGTATTTTTATTCGTAATTGGATACAGTCTATCATTAGCACAGCGGACTCTTCTTTTTGTGCAGTATAAAATGGGAGGGAACAGTGTCACTTCTGGCTGTGTCATCCCAGCAAGTGCTCTCTGTTCAGTAAAGGGCTTCAGTCATAAAGACTGCCAGCTCAACAAGTTTCACTGAGATAAAATAAGACATTACTTTAAAATGTTAAAAGCTGTTCTTGCGAAAACAAGATCTGGAGAGCACTAACATGCTCTGGGTTCAGGGCAAAAGCAAGATGAATATATTGTGTCCAACTCTCTCCCCTTTTTTCTGCCATCATGAATTTCTGCAAGGTGAGTGAACACCAAATAACGGAAGTGAAGTATGGGCAGTTTCTTTATCTACTTCCAAGTGGCCTGGTTCTGTTCCAGCCAGTGAACTCTTGTTCATTGAGACTGATTCTTTGGCCCTGCTACTTTGAGGTGACAGCCTGTATCCCTCTTTGCACAGTTATCAGTGCCTACATGGCAGTGGAGGGTCTTGCCATGCTCCTATCCTGGCCAGCCTCCCAATCTGAGCTTCCTTCTCCTCACTTGACTGGTGCACACAGGCAAGGATCAAGCTGCCCAATAAAAAACCCAAGATGATTATGGAGGTTCATTACAGAGTGCCCAGCTGGAGGCTTGCAGCTGCTAGTAAAGATTGCTGTGCCTCAGGAGGCTCACACTGCCTTTACAAAGGTGTTTCATAAGTAAAAGTATCAGGGATGTTTTAATCCAAACCAGATTATTCCTCCCCCAAATCACAGAAGAGGCAGGTTGTCCTTTCATCCTCCAGGGTTGTTTCTGCTGCCATGGAGCTGCCCAGAGGCCTGTGCTGGGGCTGAGTGCCTGTAGAGTGCTGGGACCAGTGAGGACAATGAGACCCACCATTGCCTCCACCCCACCACTGGCCTTCTCCTGCTGCCTCCTGGGCTGCCAGTATTGTCTGGATTGGCTATCCTAGTACTGTGCTGTTTGTGTGCTGTCAAAAGGGAAATTGCACATTATGGGAAGGTCAGATGAGATTTGGTGACCCTAAACCACCAAACAGAGGATTTTAAAGAGTTTTTAAAGCCAGAGCTTTCAAGTGTGAGTCTGAAGTTAAATATTTAAATCTGTATTTGGTCATCAAAATAAACAGGGGTCTGATTTTTTAAAGAGCTGTGGAACAATTCGGGTTTTCCACACTATTCCCCAGAGCCTGCAATTTGTTTGTTTCTGGCAGCCTCTTTAGATCTTTAGGAATGGAGTTGCAATCCCAGAAATCTGGGGAAGATTGAGAGCATCCCTCAAAACTTTGCTGAGTAAGGAACTGAAGACTGAAATCCAGAAAAAACTGAGGCCACTAGTCTGAAACACAGCAGGAATCTGGGTGTCTATACTCAGGAGCAAGACAAAAATACGTAAGCAAAAGAACAGAAATAAAAAGTAGGTTCTCTCTATTTGTTAACTTCCTGGCCTTACCAGTCTTGTATGGCTTTCCTAAGCACTATAGTTTCCACATCACAGCTAGGTCCTTGGAGCTGAGATTATTACCTTGGGAGACGACAGGAGTGGGCTCAAACTCCCTGGACTTGTGAGGCTTTTCCTTTCTGAGCCTGTGTTCCACTCCTTGCACTGTGATAGGAAACAAAGCACTGTTCTCACCCTTGTCCATTTTTTTTTCTCTAAAGAAAGCAATAGCAGTAATTCCAGTTGCCAAAGGGAACCAATCATAGTGAAAACCATGAGATTTCTGCTGTTCTCACGTAACTGTGTAAGTGGCAGGGCTGTAGCTGCTCTGCTCATTTGGTCATTTCTGTTCATCTGTTTTAGGTGGCTCTTGCTCAGCACATGTTTTTTTCTCACATGTTTTCCAGTGTGCTTAACTTTTGCCCATTCCCTGAATAAAAAATTCACTTGGGGCCATGAATTCCTGTCCTGAAAACTCATGGCAGTTATTTCATTCCCCTGGGAGAACAGATCCTGTGACCAAGAGTCTTAACACCAGTTGTCACCATCTGAAAGCCAGATGCATAATCTGAAATGCTTCTCAGCATTCTCTGAGGTCATTTGAGAGAGGCAAAGACCCTTTCTAAGGGCAGTCCTGGCCAGTTATCTCCGATATCTTTCTGAGGAAAGGACAAACTGAGCCCAGTTCAACACTCCCACCACTGGCAGTAGAGGAAGCCTAGAGGAACAAGTTGGATTAGATACCTAACAGCAGCCTGAACATGACTGTCAGTTGTCACTCTCACATTCAATCAGTGATGTGTGGGTGGAGCTAGGACAAGCATTTCCAATCAACACAGCATCTTTCCCTGTACACTGTTGTACAAGGCATTAGTGGAAAATTCAAGTCATTTGTGCTCCAGAAAGATGAATTCATACTGGAAGACATGTAGAGGAGAGTCAAGTAATTTTGCTTTAAACTCCTGTTTTAAAAAAGGCTCAATGGGGCCCCAGTATTTCATCTTCCCTCAGTTTTGCTTCCAGCTCTGGTGCCACCCCATAAACTTTAGATCTCTCTCAGGCAGACACTCAGGGAAGCTGCTGATACAGTGAGCATAGATATAAAGATACTGCATCCTCATGGCCCCTGACATTTATCCTGGCCTCCTGGATGCTGTTCCCAGTCAGGAAAGACATCACTAATCCTTGCTGGGATTAGCACTGAAGTGGCTCTAGTTTCTGGACACAGTAACTGTTAGCTTGATGTCCTTCCATTCACTGCTCCCATTTCTGCATCATCGGTTTCCAGGGATATTGGGCGCTGCACTAAGTCTAGCACTGTGGTTTTAACTATTCCCCAAAACTGCAATAATGATGAAACAATCCAGCCAATACTTTGATGTCTTTTTCTTACTAAATCCATGAAAACATGGCTCTTACCAGCACTGGAAGTTTTCCCAACAGCTTTCCTAAAAAAAGCAATATTTAGTTGAGTAACAATGTCAGCTTTTTAAAAAAGCTTTTTCATAAAAATGTGAGAAAATAAATATATTTTCCCATCAGTGTAATTGATTTCTAGGTGCCTAGATATGACCTTTGCCTGCATGAAGCAGGTTCATGAATGAACGCCTAAAGAAATGTGAAATTCATGCATTTATTGATCAAAAATGTAAAAAAACAAGCACTCTTTTCTATTGGGCCAAAAAAGGCTTGAGAGGCAGACAAAGCTAGTAATTCCACTCATTCCTTCAAATCAAAAGATAGGTCAGTGTGCAGACATATTGTTGAACAGAAAGTTCTCCATAAATATTTCAGTTTAATGGCTTTGCACCATTCTCTCTGGTACAGGCTCCCCAGTGCTCATTGCCTTTATGTTTTAAATTGATATCATGAATTACTGAGAATTCTATTTTCCATAAGATGCTGCACCACAGCCCATAGTATTTACCCTTGTGTTTATTTTAGCCCTGAAAGAGAAAGGATGACAGCTCTGGGAGGCTGTATTCCAACAGCCCCAACATACCCACCCACAAAGACAAAACTGGATAATAACAACCATGTGAGACATTGCTATAACTTCTACATTATAACTGATAAGAGGACTTCAGAAGAATATCCATGAAGAGGATATAAATTATATCACTTTTGTTAATTACTTGTGCTGCTGAAAGGGCCACTTAGGAACCCTATTTGTAACATCTCCCAAAAAACCATGAAACCAGCCTGGCCACAATAAAAATATGTAAGTCAGAGAAGGAAAAGAGGAAGGTTATTTTACAGAGAGATGTATGTCTTAGACCTTCAAAGATTTTCATCTGGAGAAGATCTTGACAAAATCATCCTGAAAGGGCATGCTAAAACTAATAGTAAAATCCTGATCTCACAGTCCCCATGCCAACACTGTACATCCCATATTTTACATTATCTTAGGCTTTTAGAGTGTGTGGCTTCTGATTATTACCTTGCTGGTAACTGGGCACTTGAAAACTCAGTAGAGAGAAGGTAGTCAGGCAATCACTGCTCTAAACCTACTAAGAAAGTATCTGTAGTAAAAGTAAGAGAGCTTGTTAAAAGACCTGAAAGTGATATGAAGTTGATGTCTTAGTTGAAACAATTCTGAAAGAAAGAAGCCTCCCTTGGCAGTTATTTTCTTCTCATTACTTTCAAGCACAGCAGTTCTCAATTGGTTTCTGAAAACCCTCCACAAAAGGGGCTTTGTCTCACAGTTTAATTGTCACTTCAATTGTCACTTCTGCAAGAACTAAAGAATGAGTGACTTCTGAATATGAGAATATGTACTTATATGATGTTAAAATTCTAGCTATCACCACCAAAACCACTGTTTCTATTGCTGCTGTGAAGAAGGTGTGTTAAAATCCATTGATCAAAAAAGCCACATCTGCCCATAGCGGATACTATAAAGGCCAGCTGTCATGGAATCACTATCCTTGAAATCCAATTTTGCTGAGGGGGTTTTCAGGCAGCTCCTGTCATCTGCATAGATCCTCTTTTTCCCAGAGTTGTTTTTATAGAGCCAGCATTTTTCATGTGACAGCTGTTGGATAGCATGCCAGTGACATCTTAATAGATTTATGTCAGCTAAGAAGAGGGTTATGGGCACAGCATGTGGTTTGGTGCTGTTCCACACAAATTCTGGAATATGGCTAAAATTTTGTATTTTCCTAGACTAGCTTTAGCTGCTTGTATCGGTCATTCATGGGTTCTCTGCAAAACCTTTCTGATTGTTTTCTGTTTGTCATCTAGCTTTATCTTAAGGTATTAGCAATACGTAGCTTGTGTATAATGCTTTAATCAGCAGGCCTTGTGGTCCTTGGCTGAGAGACCAATGTCATTTGCTCTGAGAAATGGAGAGGTTCTGGGACTGAGGCAGCTGCACATCCCATGATGAAGACAGAAATTCAGTATTTTGTTTTAATAAAGTTTGAGCTATCCTTTTAGTCCATTGGAAGCAGATAGAGTTTCTGTGTGGAAAATGTAATAGATGACATATGATTAAAGGTTGTGGTAGAATGTCTGCATGCAGGAAGGCCACATTCATGTTGACCAAGCAGCAATTGGTTCTGATATTCCCCTCACATTTTAGTGCTTGATATTGCTGTCTTAATAGTGTTTTTTCTGCATATTTTCTTTAATCAAAAGTTCTACCTACATTCTTTGCCATGTTTTTCTAGTTTAAATGCACTGAAGTGAATTATCACAGCATAAAACTGGAAAAATAAACAAATCTTTGTTTTGATATGAGTGAGTGATAAATCAGCAGTTTAAAGTCAGAGTAAGTTTCAAAATATCATTTGGTTGTACCACTGAGACCTAGGGACTTCTGATAGCTCGAGACATAACATTTTCACAGCATGAAGAATCTCTTCATAGAAACTCCAGTTCAGAAAAATGTTATGATGTGTTCTTAAGTCCCACAGAAGACAAAGCATATCCTTTTCTGAGCAAGGGCCAGAAAACCAGTCTCATTCCCTCTTGCCCTTCCATTCACAATCACATAATGCCTCTGTACCAACTCAAGACGTTGTATACATGGAAAAATATGTGTGTTTCATTGCAGGCAGTTATGGATAAGTGGTTCTCTCCATTCTAAAATAAATTAATCATTCTGTCTACATTGTTCCTTATTTCATCTGCCTCTCCCATCTGTTCTCTTCCCCTCTCTCTTCCAGCTCACTCTGTTTTAGCAGAGTTTCTCTGTTCAACTGAGATCAGAAGTTGGCCCAGCATTGCAAATTTTATTGTATGTGTCTTAACAAGGTTTTGTTCAGAGGTTTTGGTTTTTTTTCCTTTTTAAAATCTCTTTCTTTAAAAATAGATACAATATCCAGGCCTTTGGTCTCCCTTTTGTGGGAAGTTACAAGGTTTTCCCCTAGGAGTAGTCAAATGAGGGAGGTAGTGTTACACAAAACCTGACTGATGGATCGTTTCTGAGGTTAATAATGTGCTCAGTTTTCTCAGTTTTGGGGAAGACCTACTTGATAGCCAGCCACATTTAGGGAGCAGAATGTGGGGTGTTTGTGAGGCAGGACTTGGAGGCCTGTCACCTCCTGCTCGAGTGCTCCATGCCAGAGTGAGTTTTGTACCACAGCAAGTACTTTATATCCACTCTTGAGAGTATGGCCAGGTGCGGCAGGGGGTTTTGTTTCACTCAGGAATACAAACTCTATTCATGTAGCTCCACATGCAAACACTCATCAGAGTAGATTAAATAGACTAATGCCATTCGTAATGAAACAGAGCTGCTCAGTGGCTGTTTTCATGACATTTCTAATTCAAACATTTCTCTATGGCTTAACCTGTCTAATAAGCAACTGGTTTGCTTCTTTTCTTCAACTGCTATGAAGGCATCTTCAATATAAAGAAAAATGCAGCGAACCAAATATGTCATTATTCACTTGGAACATGATTTAAAGTTTCGGAAGGTTCATGCATTTCTGCCCTGCTCGACTGTTGTTGCTGAAAGAATCCTAGTTTGCTGCACATGACATTTGAGAACTGTTGTAGGTTTGTAGAACAACTTGATGTGTTCCAGGGCTGAACACATTTGTAACAGCCACATGGAAAGCCATAACTCTTACTGGTGCACTTGAAAAGCAGAAAGTTTTCCAGTGCAACTGCAAGATCCAATTCTGCTCTTCAAACTGCTGCCAAAAAATGAGAGTAGCTCCACTTGAAATCAGCAACATTATTGCACTGGAGTAATATAAAAATCAGAAATCAGTTTCTAGACATAACATTTTTCAGTTTTAACAATAAAACCAAGAAAAAAACCCCTTGAATTTGGCAACCCTTTTGGTTTTTGTCCAGTCCCACTGACTCTCCCTTCAGCCACTTGTCTCTCCATTCATCCAGTCTCTCACAGGCACCCAGCACTGGTTTCAGTCTGTCATTAGATTCAATACTTTCAACTACTCCTTTTTATTTATACTGTCCAGCACATATCACTACTGAATTTGCTTCAGTGGGTTTCCTCTTCCATGCTGTTGGTCAGTGGCAGTCATACTATTAACACAGAGAGAAAGAGGCTCCTTGCTTTAAGTTCCTGTGCATAGTCTAGAGTAATTTTGAGCCACCATTGCTGTCCTGACCCCAGTAACCCTAGCCTGGCTTGGCAGCAGGGCCCAGCTAGGGAGCACTGACCGTGCTCTGTGGGGCAAGAGCCTCCAGAGACCATAGGTACTAGAAAATCAAGGGCTTTATTAAGGATGTGCGAAATGCATTTTTAAAAAAAGCTTTCACAAAGACAGCAAAAAGGACTCCTGGCAGGAGTGCCCCTTCCCCTGCCATGCCAAATTTTATATACATTCTTTAAAGTATTAAACAAATTGCATACAAGAAATTGCCTAATTTTTTCATGTGTGGGCAAAACTTATTTTTCCCTAACTTTCTTCTTAGAAACAATTGAACCATGACTCTTGAAATTTAAAAACACATGAATAACAACAGCCTGGAACAAACACCAGGCATGGAAAATTCAACTGAACTTGTAAAAGTTTAACTAAGTTATAACAGCATCTTAAAACATGAAATGTCAAAAGGTCTCTTAGTAGCAATAGAATAATGGTGAAACAAATCCAGCATTTGGTTTTGGAGGGTTGATTAGGTAACAAATAGCGTCACAGGAAGAATAAATGAAAAAAAATGAATGGTGGGTAGTAATAGGTAGCACACACAAACTATAGAAGTTGTAGAAAAGTTTAGAAAGTATTTCAGAATATGTTTTTCTTAATATATTCTTTTCTAATCATAGGAAATGTTAATGGCATATTTAATAGCAGTAAGAAAAAATATAAAATGCACTGGAATGTTGTAAAGTGGTGATAAAGCGATGAATTCTTTCAAATATCTATTTTCATTGCTAAGGAATAATATATTGGGTGATCTTTTGACTGTCATTCCAGTCTGATATTTTTGTAAACCAGGCGAATGTATGGCAGTCAACCCTGTGGCAGCCACTCCAGCTGCAGTGATATTAGGTCCCATTCCTCCCATCCATGACAAAGAAAACTCTCCATTGTAGGAAACAAAACTACGTGGAAATCAACCTTTCCAATGCATTGTAATGTATGGCTGTTAGATATGAATGATACTACTAGTGCACATCTAGACCATGGTACAGATGAAGCTTTCTAAAACCCTCTCTTGCACTTGGTTTTTTCACCTATTTCACCCACAGTCGATGCATCCTCTTTTCTATTGCTGAAAAATGAAGAATAGATTCCCTTTCTTTGCTCTCCAAGAGGGGTTTTGCACCAGAGCAAAAAATAGCTAGTATTCACTGAGATGGAGATGAACTGGCTCTAGGTAGAGTTCCTTGCCTAGCAGCTTACCGGGAGTCTTTCCTTCTGAGGAGCAAAGAGAACTGTTAGCAACAAAGATGGAGTAACCATTTACTGTCATATTCTATTACTATACCCACCCAGTGGCTTATGAAAGGTCATCAGTCTCTGAGGGTGTCAATACAGAACCTATCAAAACCAGTGAATTTCCCTGTTTCTTGGGACCTGCTCTTGCCTAGGATTCAGGAGTAACTCTTTACACAGTTTTTTGGTCTCTCTTGTTGCCTATCTGCATTGCAGATTATTCCTGTGGATATGCCTCTGTATGAATGAGACATCTTGGCCTTCTCATTGGTCAGTTCTCGGGTAGAATAAAATAACTCGGGACAGCTGTGCACCTCCTTTCCCACCTATTCTTGGAAAAGCTGCTTGTGTCTTTTGGGGAGCATCAGCTCAGTCTGGTCCCTTCCAATCATTCCGTTCTGTCAGCCAAGTTTTCTCCCTTGCCCTGTACTATGAGGTTACCAACACCTTCTAGGGGTTTATTTTACTAGGCAAAAAATAGCAGCTTCCCAAGACTCTGTGCAGTCAGCTATAAATCCAGCTGGACCTCAGAATAGACACTGGTGCAACTTTCAGCATTTTCAACAGTAATGAGTTAGATCACACAACAATAGAAAAAATATTATATTTTCTTTCATTGAAATAGAAAGGAATAAGTCCCAATTCACACAGGACTCTTTCCAGGGTTCCACGCAGATCTTTCAGCAACATTGCCTGTCTGAAAGTCTTTATGAAAGCTGGAGCTTTGTGGTATGCCAAATACAGAACATTCTGACAAAAGAGTAGAAAAGCATATTCCAAAGAGAGGAATGCTTTTATATTTAATTCCCTGAGAATATTTCTTTAGCTTTGGGCTTAATTTCTCCTCCAATATACTTTTCCCCAAAAGGCTTAATTTGATTTCATACTGTCTCTTTAACATGAAACAGTGGAATGCATCATAATATTTTCTCACTTACCAAGATTTGCTTTTCCAAATATGTGCATTTATTGAATGAGGTAAAACCAAACTGCATTATGCTTGGGCAGCAGATGTGGCAGAAATCTTCAGAAATTCCCTGGTAGATGGCTAGGACTCAGTGAATCCTTCATGGTGTAGCATCCAAGATGTTGCAGGGAGAGACAATGACACTCCAGGGTGAATTTTTCAATTGAGAGAACTTTCAATAAATGGGTTCGTTTTCAGTAGGTTGATATGCTCCTGACCTTGCCAGACATGACAGAATACATTTCAACTCATTTTCCAGCCCAGACATGTTAATTATCTGATGATTTATTTATACTGTAATTATCAGTCAGTGTTGTTATTTTCCACCCTCAGCTGGAAAGCTGCATTTTCTGTGAAATATTGTGAAATATTTTAGTGTCATTTTCAATTTTCAGTTCTAATTTTGATGGTAGAGGGATGGTATCCTTTTTATTGTGTTTTATGTTGTACAGCAAAAAAAATTATAAGAAGAATCAGGTGGCCTACACAGTTATGGTTGCACATGGTCATTATTAGTGATTACTACTATTTCAGGAGGTGACATATCTAAGGTCTATGCTCTATTTTACCCAGGGGGAAAAAAAGTCTGGGGGAAGGACTGTGGCCATTAGTTTGGAAAAACCCCTACAAAGCAGTAAATTTAGAAAAAGCAAAAATTGTAATCTTGATTTCTAGCATTGGTTGGTCTGTGCTTGTTTCTGCTTAAGGAAAAAATATATTCTCACCAGAAGGTTAATGTGTATACAGTCTTTCTGTTTCATGTCCTTTTAAAGCCCAAGGCCTTGCTTTTGGTTTCACTACATTTGGGTTTTACTTTAGCAGGCCGATTTAAACCAACATACGTTTGCTGCGAATGGGTCACATTTGCCGCTGTGCGCCAGGAAGAGCAAGCATCCATTAATCCGGGATAACTTGTTATTTAACCCAGATTTACAGCTGCACATCGTCAGCGGCCTCCCCCTCTGAGCTTGCTTGTGCTGCAGCAGTGTTTTTCAACGTGAAGGTCATGTTCCCCTCGAGGGCAATGGGAAGGATCAAAGGGTGCGTTGGAAGCTGCAGGAGAAGCGGTGTTAATCGCAAGCAGCCCCGGCTGCGGTTCCACCAGGTTTGCTTTGATTGCAGCACTGGTGCGAGGAGTCCCCCTACCCTACCCTACCCTACCCTACCCTACCCTACCCTACCCTACCCTACCCTACCCTACCCTTCCTCCCCGCTGCCGTCTCCTCTCCTGCACACCGGCCCTGGGAGGCTCCCGAATGGGGCTGGGGAGTCACAGCACCTGAGCCAGACCCAGGGCTCGGCCTGGCTGATGAAATGCCCTGCCACACAAGCACACGCCCTGTCACAGCCAGATGTGTTTCCAGGCCCAGCTCTCCATGCAGACACGAAGTACCAGAGTGTTGCTGGCTTCGTGCCGGCTGTGGCGCAGGGTAAGGACTGTGGTTAAGCAGCAGAGGCACAGGTTAAGCAGCAGAGCCACAAGCTGGGAGCTTGTAGTGTCAGGTCATTCAGGGTCACGGAAAGTGGAGGCTGTAAATACTTGCTGCAGTTTTGAAACTAGCCAGGAAACTACAAATTGTCTTTAATTGCAGACAGTTTGTCTGCATGGAAGATGTGATTATTTAACTAATACAACATATATGAGCAGCCATTCTGGATCAGACCAATGTTCTTATTAGCACTGTATCCTGCCTCCAACATGAGCCAAGAAGTATACAAAGAAAACAGGCATACTCAGTACTTTCCCCAAATACCCTCCTTGCTGCCAGCCACTTGCAGCTCAGGGGTTTCTGAGCTACATATGGTTGAATTTAGCAGTCCTCAGTGGATTGTCTTCTATGAATTTCTATTTCTCCTTGAACCCATGTAAAATTTTAGTATTTGCAGTGTCCAAAGACAGTTTATGCCTTGATGCAGTAACTTCAGCGAGTTCTTTCTTCTCTGCCTTGGCGAAAACGAGCTGCAGCTCACACTTGGAGTCATACAAAGAAAGATGAGCCAAAAGGAGCGGATGGAATTGCCACAGTTTCAAAAGTTTAAAGAAAACTCTTTTTATTCAAAAGAGGCACTGTGTGCATTGAGTAATCTCTTCAAGAACTTAAGAGATGTATCCTTTAGCTGGTGAGCACAGGTTTATCTTTACAGACTTCAACAGCAGCAAATTGCAGTTGAGCTTAGCTTTGTAAGTGGCCATAACTGGCTTGTAACATCTGCTTTTGCTGCTGGGGGTGTTCTGGGGAGGGAATTAAAAGCAATGCTCCCTGCATAGCCATCACAAAATCAGAAAGTGAATTGCTTAGATTGGCCCACGATGAATCATTTGTTAGCGAAAGAGTGGCAGAGGTCTCTGGTCATTGATCAAATATTTCAATATCCAAAATTCAGTATTTGATTTTTGCTCATTGGATCAAAGCTCTGCCAGCTTAATTTCTGCCAAGGATCCATCAAGCTTTTGTGTTGACTGCATGTTGCAAAAAAGCTGTACAAATTCTCCCTGCTGATGCACTTGTCTCTAACAATGACCATCAACTGGATAGGTATACAGCATAAATATAAAGCATAAAACCTGTCTCATTTGGCTTCCAGTTTGTGTAGGTTGTTCATTTGTTTTATCAGATATTGGTTGAGGTAGAATCATAGAATCATTAAGGTTGGAAAAGATGCATCTTAAGCAGAATGTGTAGTAGCTTTCCTTTTGGTAAATTGACATCACAGCCTCAATTCCTAGCTCACAGTAGCAAAAAATGTGCCCTTCAGAGGCTCATTTGTTTTCTCTTAGTGTGTATCTAAGACTCTGAAAAACAGTATTGACCTACATCTCACCCTTGAGGACAGAAGCTGGGAAAGCTCAAAAATACCAAGTTGATGACTTCGAAGCACATCTGTGCTGTGACATGATAGATGTGCATGTACAATGAGTGCCAAGGAAAAATGTACTGTAACATGGGTGTTAGAAGGTGCTGTGGGTTAGCCCTGGCAGGCAGCTCATTCCCACCCAGATTGCTCACTCACTCTCACCCAGCAGAATGAGGGAGAGAGTTGAGATGACTGAAGTGAGAAAATCTGTGTTTTGAGATAAAGACAGGTTAATAATAAAGGCAGTTGTGTGCACAAGCAAAGAGAAACAGTGAATTCTTTCACTGCTTCCCATGGACAGGCAGGTGTTCAGCCATCCCAGGAAGGCTGGGCTCCATCACGCGTGTTGGTAACTTGGGAAGGCAAACACCATCACTACAAATGTCCCCCCTTCCTCCTTCTTCTCCCAGCTTTTGTTGCTAAGCACAACACCATATGGTGTGAATATCCCCATGGTCACTTGGGGTCAGCTGTACCCACTGTGTCTCATCCCAACCTCTTGTGCACCCTCAGCCTTGTCGTGAGAAACGATGCTGCACAAACACTGCTCAGAGTGGATAAAACATCCCTGTGTTCTCAGCAATGTTTTCATCGTGGATCCAAAGCATAGCACCATAGGAGCTGCTATGAACAAAATTAACTCTATCCTTTTCAAAACCAATCCAAAGTCTGTATATTCTCCATACATTGTGCTGGGAATATATTGGTTTGCATATCCTCACTTAGCAGTTCTAGAATTGACTGGGAGGTCAGTATATCCTAAACATTAAAGTGACAGAGAAAATAGAACAAAAAATTCACTAGCAAATGTTGAGTAAAAGCTATGGATGTATTAAGATGTTACCTTCACCAGTTACCTTCTATCATCCAGGTTAACTCACTGCTTCCTTAGTTTCACCAATACTTCCTGTCAGTATTCAGAGAAAGGCTCCCAGAGGAATTGACCCAGAGCACCAACACTCTGAATTGCTCTCGGAAGAGCTGCACTGTCTGTTGACATCAGAGGGAGGACCTAGGAAGGCCTTTGGCCTTCTATCTTAGGTGCATGGAACTGGGTGACTTTATTCCCCCTTTTTCAGGGGGTCTAAGTGACTGAAAATCACTTAAATCAATATAGAGATTCAGTCTCCATATTGATTTAAGAATTTTCAGAATTGTATGTGTGTTTCCAATATGATAGATTTGAAATTAATCTGTGTTACATTACATACTGCTGTATGCAATGGCTCTCCAGTCTCTTTGTGTAATTAATGTACACCACACTTCATGATACCTCAGCGACCTAGAGCAGAGTTCTCAATCTGTCCAATGATAAGGCTGCCAGTGGTCTAGGGCACTGGAAGAGAACTAAAAAGATAAAGGTTCTCTTTCCATCTCTGTTGCTGGAGGATAGCAGGAGTGTTGCTCTCCTCTCACTGCTCATTTGGCTTTCTGGTCTGTGGAATTAGGATAATGAGTGTAACCATGACCCTCAGTGAAATGTATAAATGGAAAATTGAGATAATACATTTTACTGCAAGGTTTAACATTGCTGACTGTGTAGGTGCTCTTTCATCAGTCAGATCTAGGATAACTTCTTAGCTCTATGCTCCTGTACCTGCTCTGGCTGCATCCTGACTCTCGGGGATACACACTGTCACAACTCCTTGTTTAAAACACAGGGAACCGTGGGTGCAGGGGGATCAGAGCCAGGTCACCAGGCTGAGCAGTCAAGGTGCCAGGACTGTGAAGAGTCCTGTGGAACACACCTGATACTGGTATTGACTGCTGTGAGCATGCACGCCAGCTGCACACACACACACACACACACACACACGTATACACATATTAACACCCTGCTTTTCTTAGTAGTTGGGTGCAGAGATCAAGATCCCTGCATTTTCCCCACTGCCTTTATTCAGGGATGAGAAGAAGGGATGCAGTTATGGTTGTCTTTTTCATTGACAGTTGTAGTGGCACTTTGTTACTGTTGAAGTACACCTGTGGCACAGAGAACGTGTCTGGGAAATATCTGACATGCCATCTTTAGGGTGGCAGTGTCTGAAGGCATCTTAAATCTTGCAGACATGAATGGTATATGGCTGTGGCATAGCTGCTGTGAGCAGCTCTTTGCCTGCTGGGCTGTGCACACAGAATGCCAGCATCCCCTGTGCCAGAGAAAACAGCTGTCCTTTCAGTAGAGATCACAGAGTTGTTCTCATAACTTCTGGGACCTGATTCATGCAGATTGTGGACTCTGAAGAGCAATGCTCTTGAAAGGACACTAAAGTAACAAACACTTTGGATGATGAAAAATAATGTCAATGTACTGAAGGTAAACATCATTTCATATTTTGACTGCCCTCGGTCCTCCCAGTCTCCTTCAGGGACCACGTTTAACTTCTAAAGCCTGAAGAACTTTCCAAATTATCTCTTAATCATAGACTTTTTCCAGCCTATGATACTTTCCTCATGTTCTTTTGCTTTAAATTGCATTGACCCAAGGTGTAAGACAGGCAATAAGCAATAAGTCTGAGCTGATGGCAGATTTCAGATCCAGTGTCTCACCAGAGCCAGACATGGAAGCTTCTCAGTGCTCTGTGAGATATTTAATAGACTCAGAAATCTCTAAGACTTTAAAGAATGAGCCTATGACCAAAAAAAAAATATTTTTTTTTCTTTTAGAAGTTTCTAAACTGTATTAACTGAGGATTCTATCTCTGTTTGAGATCCGTAGTATCTCTAGATGGGAGAATAAGAAAATTCTAAATCCTCAGCTTACTTCTAGTATATTTTTTGTTAAAATGCAAAATAATCTTTGTTCAAGCATACAGAGTACTTGATATTTGGCCTGGTAAGTTATAGATTTTAGCTGTACCTCACATAACTACCTCAAGATAACTCACATAACTCATGTAAAGTTGACAACTTCTGAATACAGTTGGAAGAATAAAGGCCTTTTTTCTCTATGCCTGAGTGGAAAAAGGTGGAGAAATATTATTTCGATTCAATTTGGACAGCTCAGGAAAATAGAAACAACAGACAGGTGGTTTTGGACATTCCAAATATTTAATTTACTCTGAAATAAAACATTTTAATCAATTTTTTGTCATCATCGTTGCTTTTTTAATAAGTTTTTTGTGCTTCCTTATTTATAAGGTAGGCCTTTCTAATGGAAAAAAGGACATTTTAAAACCATAAGTAAAAATGTCAGAGCAGACCACTCTGGCTCTCCATAGACAAATATTTCATATAAGGAGAATGGGGGAAATTGCCTTTTAGTCTTCAAAATTCTTTCAGTTGATCTTGGCATGAACTTTGGTCTGTTTCATTGCCTCCAGAGCGCCATTTCTTCTACCACATCTACTGCTCACTGGAGAAAAAAAAAAATAGAGCACCTAACTCTATTAAAAATAAACCCATCCAAACTGATGCCAGAAACCCTTTTTGCCTTCGCAGTATGTTCTGAAAGCCTGCTCGTACAGGTACCATGTGCTGTAGTGGTGTAGATTCCCTGCAGCAGTTGTTGATTGCTTCCTCTTGGCCTAGACCCCAGCTGCCTTTGAGCAAACCTGCAGCACTTCTGCACGCAGGGGCCTGCTCCATGGCATGACCCAAAGGATCCAAGCAGCTTCTCTGACACTCCTCAAGTCTTTGTGCAGGGGCAGGCAGCTCCTGCCTTGCACACAGGGTCCACCGAATAGCTTAACCACAGCTTTGCGTCTTGGCTGAGAGCATCAGCTACTCTGATCCAACAACTACCTATCCACTGGAATCAATGACTCTGAATTAAATGCTGTGAAGGGAGGCGCAGTAGGACAATAATGAGCTCCAAAAGAAGCCAGCCTTGGACTTAAGGCAGTAGTGAATGTTTTGCATGAGAAACACTGCAGCACTTACAGGAAGATCCGTTCCACAGGAAAATTCTAGGGTGACTGGCCCAGCTCTCTAGGACCACTGCCTGTCTGAAGGAGGACAGACCACAGCCCATACAGCTGAAACAAATGAATCTAAATGCTGTACCATGAATGTGTCTTCAGTTCTGAACTTTCAGGTGCAGTAAATCTAAAATTGCATGATGTCCTTCAGCTACTTTTTGAGGGAAATAGGAGGTGTCTCCTAGACTTGCCGTATTCATTTTCTCTCATTTGAAGAGTTTGTTCCATGTGTGTGGAAAGGAGGAAGTGGATAGGAAGGACAGGGTTTTCCAGAATACTTACAACTTTCTTGAGCCCTTATTAAGCATATGCACGTGATGCATCTCCTTCATTTCTTGCCCTAACATGTGGGTTTTATGCTTCATTTACAGAGCATTAAAAAAAACCCATAGAGAATCAAAAAAGCAGACATGCAGTTTCACTGAAAGAACTGGGAAACAATACTTTTTGTCAAGTCTGATTATCTTCATTTTACTCACCTAACAAAATGAGAAAACATGTTTTCGAGTGGAATTATTTGGAATCAGACTAGATGCAGGATGTGTCATTTGTCTGACATGTAGAAACTTCTGGATTTATTTAGGAAAGCATTGCTTTAAAGGGAGTTCCTCAGAAGAAAGCAATTAAATGTCATTTAGAAAAAAATGCATATTGCG
The DNA here is from genome assembly GCA_013397115.1 of Edolisoma coerulescens. Classification (NCBI taxonomy): domain Eukaryota; kingdom Metazoa; phylum Chordata; class Aves; order Passeriformes; family Campephagidae; genus Edolisoma; species Edolisoma coerulescens. The sequence goes on from VWZW01001499.1 coordinate 3,125,390, forward strand.
GCATAAATGATGAAATACGATTGCAAAATGTATAGCTTTCTCTCCTGGATTTATTTTTTCTGGTTGGACCTTCTCCACAGACCTGAGCAGCAACAGCTAATTGTACTGAAATGTGGGAGAGTTTTTAGTGGTTTTGGGTGTGGGAAAATACCTACCAAAAGGACAACTTCTTGTTGCTCAGATCAGACTTACAAAGTTCTGATCTGACTGAAATTCCCAAGGGTGAAAAACAAGTGCATTGAAAGCCCATAAAAAACAATAGCAGTCTTTGTTTTTACTTTGCTGACCTTTAAAGATTACTTCGAGGTTGAAATCCTGCCCTCCCTAACTTCGGTGGTTCTTGGGTGAGGTCCAACATAAAAGTGTTTACCACCTCCAGAGCATTTCTTCAAAAAGTGGGGAGCTTCCCTCTGCTTCTACGTACCAACCCCATTGGCAAAGTGGAATCAGAACTCAGACAACTTTACAGAAGATCAAATGTATTTATTGATGAAAGTACTTTGAGCAGTCCTGCTGAATGCCTGCATCCCTCTTATCAAGATCTTGCAGATACTGAGGGGTTTTTTCCCTATACTTGATTCTGCCTAAGGAATTACTGCCATCCTCCTCCAGGGGCTTTGTGCAGGTACAACAATCCGCATCCACAATCTCTGCTCCTCACAGTCAGGGCTCCCGACTGTGGATTGGAAAGGTATCGTGCCATTTTAAAAGGTTCATGCTACCTTGTGACCTGCTTTTTCTCCTTTAGGAGTGGAAGTGAAAACCTGGATACTTTTCATAACAGCCAATTATCATGTAAAAAACCCAAGAGAACTTAAGACTACATTTTCTCCCTTAGGTTTAAGTAAAGTACTGTCCAGAAACAACTGCAGAGGCAAACATTAAAAAAAAATCTGTGTGTACACTTTGGTTAGGTTGATTCCAACCACTTTTGCGGCTTCTACAGAGACTGTCATTTGTCTGGTTTCAATATCAAACCTTCAGAAAAGTATTAAGGTACTGAATATGAAAGCAGAAATGTGTCAGCCTCAGCCCTGCACTCACTTGATCCCCACTAGCTGGGACAGTGGTTCATGTGCTTCAAGTGGCTGTGGTTAAAAACACTTTCATGTCTATCTAAAGTTACCACCAATAACACAGGGCCCTCTACCAGCACTGTCACAGGGTACAAGTTCTTGGAAGCTGTAATAACAGGATTGTTTCTCTTCCTGCATGTATGATCATTTTAACCTTAATTGTAGCTGTTCATTTATTAAAATAAATAACTCTGGAATATAACAAGTTTTAAATTCCAGCTGTTCAAACAGTCTTTTTATTTTCTTTGTGCACACAGTTTGGTGGGTAATTTATTGTATCCATTTTCTGTTGTTTTTTTTTTTTACTAAGAAATGAGCAATATATTTTCCAGATATACTTGAGAATTATGTATGGAACCACCATTGGTTCAACACAGGGCCATAACAAAAAATGAACTTTGCTCTTTCTTTAATAGCATGTGACCTATGATACTCACTGATTTCTGATTCTGATAATGATTCACAAAGTGATTGATTCACAGTGCCACTGTGCAGCTTAATATTCTACCTGTCCCTTTGCTCTTCCCTTTACCTGCTTGCTCCTTTTCCCTGAACTTTGCTTAAATGCTTATTAGTGTCCACTGTGCCTTCTCCCAAAGGGATACTACTCTTTGTCCTTGAGATATACACCAGACTCCATTTAACAGCCTCCTTTGAGATAAGAAGCTCTGCTTCCTACATCAGACAGCTTACAGGGGATATACAGACTCAAGGCAAATTCTTCCCCATGCCCCTCCAGTGAAGCCAGAGAAGGGCTTCCTCACTTCCATCCCCTAAAGGAAGAGCAAAAGGGCAGAGAAGTTCTGGCCTTGAACTGTCCTCCCACACTCTGTCAGTCCTGAGGAGATGCAGGGCAAGGGAGGCAACTTGCAGCAGCAGAGAGTCAGCACTGCTGGCTGGCATCCAGGCATGATTCAGAACACAAGTTATGAAAATGTTCTCAAGAGCTGCTTATGATTTAAAACCTTTCATATACATTATTGACTCAGACTGGAAGGGCAATAGAATCACTGAATCCAAATGGGGTCTGTAAAAAGGTCTTTCTTTTGTAGTTTTGTATTGTTATCACACCATCTCACACATGAAGCAAAGCTGGTGATTTTCTTGCATTCAGCAATGCAAAACATATAATGAAGCACAGTCCCACTTGTAGAAAGATAAGAGATAAGAGAAACAATATTTTGTATCTGCTAGGGAAGTGAGACACACAAATATGAATGCCTTGACTTTCATTAGCATTTAAAGTTGGCAGTACATTTGTCTGGTCTTAAAGCGGATATAGATCACTTTTAAACCCCTCTTTAGTACTGGAATAGTGTAAAATGTACCTGTAAATCAAACAGGGTCTTCTGACCATTTATCTTCTGACCACAGACACTGTAAAACTCTAATGTGGTCAAGAAGGGCTGCAGCTTTTCTGCATGGTGGCAGGTTCAAATAATCTGGAAGAGTGCATGTAAGGTCTGCTTCTGCTTACATGCAGAATTAGTTGCCTAACTCTGACGTGTAAATGCTTCCCATATCCTAAAAATGGCAAAGCCTATATAATTCACCTCAAGTCACCCTGGAATTCTGAATCCAATTTGTGATAGGAGCCAATGAGTTCTGCTTCAGAACTTGTTTCCTTTCAAAAACAAAAAGAAAATCTCTGTGAAGGAGTGGTTGTTCACAGGACTACTGCCTCCTGATTTTCTCTGCATTATGTTCTCCTTCACACAGACTAATTGTCAGCACTTCTGAGCATGATATCCAGCTTCCAGCATACTATAAGATGCTCACAGGGGAAAACATACCATTATTATGAAAGATAGTGTGCTGTCCCACAGGAGACACTTGGCAGAAGGAATGAGGTAATAAAGTCAGCTTGAAACTATAGCTGAACATTTGCAGACTGTTACAAAGCCTCCAAAACAGGAGAAATCCCAGCATGTTTCAGTTATATTGGCCCTCCTATATCATGAATCCCATGACCTCGGCAGGTCTGTTCCACAGTTCACAAGAAGTAATAGTGAGAGAGAATAGATTAAAGTCGAGGAAGAAAAAGCAGCAAAGACAATGGAAGCAGATTTCCTAGCTTTTGATGAGGAATGTCTAGTAAGAATTCTAAAAGCTGGCGTGTCTTCAGACATGTTTGCTTGAAGTTCCAAATCCCAATAATGCTTCATGAAAAGTATTTTAAGCCTTCTACTTAAAGGCAAGTGTGGTCTGCATTTTAGTTCTTCACCTTGGAACAGAAATTCTTTTTTCTGCTTGTGAAGAACTACTTGTATGGTAGTGATGCTGGAGTTATGAGCAATGTAAATGCTTTTAACCTAAAAGAGAACTAAAATGTCCAGATACCAAGATAGGCAGAGGGCTTGTCTGGAAAAAATTTAGAAAGTTGCTCTGAATAGTGATGAACAAAAGATCCCCTTTCCACTTACACAATAAATAAACTAGGATGAAAATAACTACTGTCCACAGGTATGACAAAAATAGCTTAGTCCTGTGACAACCATGAACAGATGTATGAGGAAACCTTCCCAGGCTTTGCAAAGCACTGCTTGGGGGCACCAGAAAGCTTTGTAGCCTGGAATGATTGCTGATGTTCTTCTGAATACCACACACGTTACCAACCACCAGAGAAGTCAAAGATGGAGTGATTTTTGTCTGAATCCCTTCCCTTCACTGCTTTGTACACATCAGCACACATCCAGTCCCATGCAGAACTTTCCAAATTGAAATCACACATTGTACTTCCCCTGAAATGTGCAAGCCATCTGCCACAACTCTGTTTGGGTTTGAGCCATTTCTTTGTGAATAGGTGCTTATCAGTTTCTCTTGTTATTATTTGTACTTTGAGGTAGGCGATGGGGGAGTCCAAGACCACCAACACTCTCTTTGTCTGACCAGATGCATACAGAATTATTTTCTATAAATAATGGAAGAAGATTCTGAAAAATGTATTCCTATTTATACTTCTATTGGATTTTTCATTAGTTCTGGCTTGTGTGTTTATTTTTAATGTGTCGAGAAATAAGAATAGAGAACTATTGTAAGTATATTATGGCACAAATGCTAATAACATCAAAGAAAATAATCTGTTTTACAAAAGTGGTGAAGAAAGTGTTTATGATTCACTATAAATGTATGCCAGTATTTTCAGCAGGTGTTATGAAGTATGTGAAGTACTAGTAAGCAGTATTTGTTTTCCTCTGTGCATAGATGAGATGGTCATCACTGATATATGGGAGGCAAAAGGACAGTTTTATTTTGCTTTCTTTTGGTTTGGCTTGGTTTTGAAGAAAACTCTGCTGAAGAAGTGGCCTTTTTATTCCTTTGACCTACATGATCTTAAGACTTGGTTTGCTCTCCCATAAAGAATTCCATAGCCAGTAATTCTAATCCCCAAAACACTCTCCCCAAGCACTGTCTAACACAAAGTCAAAACATGTCTTTTTTTTTTCACATATTGTCTCAATGGAGCACAGCTTCTCTGTGGGTTGTGGACAGAAAGGTGATCTGACGCACACTTCCTTCGAGCATGCACAGGGATATATATGCATCTACACTATTTTTTTTCCACAGAAATTTTCCTGAACATAGTAAGAAAAATAAATGTAATTCCCTCACAAAATGGAAAAGGTCTCAATAATTCAATAACCTGAAGTATTAATTTGATACAAGTATCTCTTGCTTCCTTTTGAAGGTAGCAGATCTATGTACATGTGTAAAAATAAGATGAAAAGTATAATTTTGGGTTAGAAGGATCCTGTGGAGCAGAACCACTTTAAAGTTATTTCAGATTGCTCATGAGCTTGTCTGGTCCAATTTTAAATACCTACAAAGAAAGAAAATCCATAACCTCCTTCTGCATGAAATATAATTTCTTTATGTGCTTCCATTTTTAAATAGGAATCTCCATGGCCACCTTAGTATTTCCACAATGAATTTTAGCTTTAAATCCATTATTATTAGTTCAGCTCTTTGTATGATTAATTTAGATTTTCCTCTTTCAGAAGACTTTAGAGCAAGGGAACATGTCAGACGTACCAGTGTTTATAAAACATAGCAGCAAGATAGGAAGGCAACAGATACAACCTGTGAGCTTAAGTACCACTGGTCAGAGTAGAAAATGCTTTTCCAAAAGTCTCTGGAATTTTTAAAGGAAATTGTAATTTAATTTTCACCAAAAAAAATTTAAAGCATTCAGTCAATTTGGGACACACTTGCCAGGAATATTTTAGTCAATGAACTTATTTTGTAAAGAAAAGAAAATTATTCACAGGAAATTAATTCAGAAGTTTTATCCAGAAACCAGAATATGAGTTTTAGATTTGTCCCATGACCATAAAACTCTGTCCAAAGAAATAAAATGTTGTATGCTTGCAACAGACAGCAGAGCAAACAAATGACAAACCGAGGCTGAGTAAGTAATGGGTAAATTCAGGAAGATGGCATCCTTCCTGCAAACAGCTTTCTAGCAGAAAAAGCTGTGATATGTGCCAGGCTCAAGGCCTGTAGCAGTTTTTCATACACCTCTTACACTGGTGCAGTCTGCAGAACACGTTATTTTAGAAATTTACAAAACCAGGTTGGCTGCTGGATAAAAGAAGAATCCGGTTTCTCAGTGTTTCTTAACCTTCATCATTTGCACCACTTCTAACAACAATCCCTAGGAAAATTTCCTCTATATACACAATATTTGCAAGGATCTTGTCCCGAATGGAGGCAGTTCCTCTAACAGTGTCCAGAAAATAAATGAGTTTTACCTGGTGACCATTCTCAAGTGCAGGCTGCTCTGCTGTACCTAACCACTGTTGTTCACTTTCTTGGAAATGTTTGGCAGCACTTAAAATCACTAAGGTCAATTCTTTTAAAATATATGTCTACCCATAAAGCCAGATGCCTTGGGAACATGAATACAGTTTATGGATGTCTGAGAGACAGGAGGAAAGTGTAACTGATATTCTGTTTCCACATCCCATTTGAAATGTTTTGCTTCTCTAAAGTACAGTATCATTTAAGGAAGAAAGGAAGCACCTTGGTTGAACTCGATGGTCCTAGGGGTCTTTTCCAGCCTTAATGGTTCTATGACCTCTCCTAATGTGGTCAACGCCACCAACTCAATCAAACAGTCCCGTGAATGGGCATAAAGTATTGAGGTTTTAACTTCTCAGATATCTAGGAGTAAATGTTATTCTTTTTCTCCTTGAACGACTGTGTTTCTTCCTTGTGAAGACAAATATGGGAGAGTTTGGGGCTTTATGTCTTATCCCTAAAGATGCATGTAAATTTGAAAAAAAAAAAAAATAGTGATATTTAAATAATACCAAACCCTCACCTGTATTAAAACCTACAAGAGGAGCAGTAAAAATCAGATAAAATTCCACAGGTGTTTTGCCAGAGGCTGGTGTCCCTCAATGGTATCTTTGTTTTGCTGATCTGAAACTACAGTGTCCTCCTTAATAATCCAAAAGAAGAAACAGAGTGACAGGCAAAGAGAGAGATCAGCAGGAGAAAAGTAACCTGGACCACATTTATATGCTGACCTTAAATCTGTGAACTACTCTCTTAATGAGGTCCTCATAATTAATATAAGCATTAATATTTCATGAACAGCATTTCTATAAGTTTTCATTCTTTATATTGTAAAATTCCCCGCTATAACCTCAGTTCTGCTCATGTTATCTTTGATATTTCCCTTGGAAAGGGACAGCATTGCTGTGACCAGTCTGGGGCTGCATATATATTACCCATGAATATGTGCGTACTCTTTGGCGAGGTTGCTGCAATTAATTTGTATTTATAAGGGCAGAGTTCTGCCCACGTTGTCTCAGACTCTGTCTTTTACCCAGCACTGTTTGACACCAATTGAAGGAACTTCATTACCTTCCTCTCTCTGAAACTTAGTTAAAATCAATTCACAAAACTCAAGTGACTGAGCTGGGAAGACAGACTCATAGACAACACTTCTATGTAAGTTTGAAATTGTTTGCAAAATTCCCACATTTTGTCAGTTTCTTGGCTTGAAAGAAGGCTGAATTAAGTTCTAGATATGTCCACCTGAAGGCATGACTTAGCATCAGTGTGTATATTAAAAGTGGTCTTATTTACAGTGGTCTCAAAAGTTATAATGCTGACCCCACAAATGTCTTTTCACACTGTCATGACTCTCCTCTTTTGATATCAAATTTCCATGCCTATGAAATTAGAGCAATATAGAGGAGCAGCAGCTCAAGATTGGGACAGCCAAGATCTTATGGACCTTCTTACTGAAATGGTGGGGCATGAATGTGCAAATTAATTCTTAAGCAAAAGATAACCCTTCCTGTTCAGGAAACATTTAGTGTGAGGTAATATAGTTTTAACAAGAAAAATTTTGAGGCTTTTTCATTAATATAATGTTGCCAAACTCTAGAAAAATCTAGTCTGATACTCCAGACTAGAAAAATCAGTGTCCTCACACACCCCGAGTTTGGGTGCCCTCCATCCAGAGCTGCAAATCTTGGTGTTGGAAGCCTCATGCAGCTTCCCCTTTTCTCCAGGCCAGAAAGTTTAGACAGGTCCAGAAAGGCATCAGATCGCCAAAAATAAAGATCTTTAAGTTGTCCATTTACATGTGGCTTGTTTTAAACCCTACTGCTACATCCTGTAAAACATACTAGGACTGCTGTTACTTCTTTATTGGCTTGTAAAACTTGATCATCTCTCCCAAATCCACAAGAGCACTGTTTACTAAGCTACTAGTTCCTATTTTCCAAAAGATACCAGACACCTATAAGGAAAATTTAGTCTAGGAATTAAAGTTTGTAAGCTTTTTCTGAAGTTTTGGGTTGAAAGATGTTGGCAAAGAAGATGCTGCTAGCATCAAAATCACTGGTAAGTGCTGAAACAGTCTGTATGTTTGTAATGAGATTATCATTATATTTTCATTATAATTTGATTACCTGAGAAGTGCTAGGGTTGTTTCTAATGGGTTGTATCCATATCTAATGAATAGTGGAGGGCAAGATTCATGCTAGCTCAGGCTTACCTAATAATTAATAAGGATTTTGATGAGTGATAAATCCAGCTGACTTCATATGCCTTCCCTAAATTTAGCTAATGGAGTGCAAGTTTTCAGACTACTGAAAAACTCATGTGATGGCTGACAGATTCACTAGTGCTGGCAGATGCACTGCTGGAAAACAGGAAATTCCCTGGCCAAGGAGGTGAAATGCAGATGTCCTCTGCCCCCAGGAGGGGCAGTCAATGCACGGTCGGCAGAATGGGATGGAAAAGGATAGACCCACAGAGCATTGGTTGATTCTGAACTGAAAATATGATCCAAAGCAGGCAGGAGTTTAAATTAGTTGGTGAGGCAAAGCACATTGCTATTCCTGCTGTTGGTGATCAGCTGTCCAATGGCAGTAGTTTGGGATTTATCAACCAATTTGCTAATTTGTTGGTATCTAAACTTTCTTCAGGTACCTCCTTTTAGGCTTACATTGTCAAGCCTTTAAAACTGGTCTTTGCTGCAGTCTGAAGGAAGCTGCAGAAAGCAGAACACAGGCTGAATGTTTTAGCAGCAGAGGGATGTGAGAAGTGTGGGATCTTTTGCCAAATCTTCTTGGCTTTTCTGCACTAAATTTGACTAATTTTTCCTATGTTTTAACCTCTGACACTGTTCTTTAGGGGCTCTGTATAGCATATATTTGAGTTGCTGAAGACTCAGTCACAGCAAAAATCTAATGGCTTATTCATCAGGCATGTCAGGTTTTCAAGACTCAAGTTATTTCTTAGTAACCAGCACCTTTCTTAACTGCAGCCTTGCATCTCCTGGGCCTAATGTACAGAGACAGCAAACATTCTCACATTCTCAGAAAATGAATGTTTCCATTCTTTTCAGTGTAGGTAAAAATGGTGAATAGTCTTCATTAAATGTAATTCTCCCAGTCTTCTGTATGGCATGTCTTTATGGTGAAAGTTCTATTCACCCAAAATTCAGAGACGGATAAACCATATGTAATGAGTGACCACAACTGAAATGCAGCCAATTTTGAGGTGAAACACAGCAGCTATAAAATGGCAAACAGTAACATTTCAAAATAGGTTAGGAGAGGACAGAAGGAGTAATAGTATACGCAAGAGCAAATTCAGGGGGAATGTAAGAATACAAACCAGGACTTTGGTCAGTACATACCGTATTTAAAACTCACACTAAAAATAAGAATTTCAGGGGAGGGTTAGTAGCTGAATGTTCTTTTGAGTCTACATTCAGCTTGTTGCCAAGCGCGTTCAGTGTGTGATAAAAGCAATTGAAATGTTTGACCAAAATGTGAAACACTGGGATTTTGTTTCACACTTCACATATTAGTAGGAAATTATAATTGTTTTTACTAGTGAGAGCAATTCTAGTCAAAATAAGTAGCTACCCAGGAGGAGAAATAGGTGTAGGGAGGATCCATTGAGTTTAAGCCAAGGAGCACTCAGTGTCCATTGGCACTTTTACTCCATCACACCTTGTTCACAGAGGGATGTGACACTTATTGACACCAGGGCACACAGTATCTTGATGGCTTTGTGTATTATGCCTCAGGATCCTAAAAGGAAAATGAGGTATCCAACCACCCACTGTTTAATTTGCAGGTATTATTGTAATAAGCCCTGGATCTAAGGTGTGTCTCAGTAAATTCTGCCTTGTCTGTATTCTTTTATATCAGTTTAGGATTTCCCTGCAGTTCCTCTTGAGCAACATAAAAAACTCTCTGTTCAGCCTATGAAAACTCCCAGTTGCTCAACTGCCTCATGGAAGTTCATTGGTTTCAGTTATTTTCAGCAAGGGAATATTGCACTTTAGACAATGTAGACCCGACTGTGTTATTAGTCTTTTCCTGGAAATTTTACTTTATTCACTTTTTGCATTTTTGAGGTAACGCGTAGCAGCCCCTGGTGGAGTGGCCAATGGAGCCAGCCCCTGTACAAACACCCAGCTCACGGTCCCTGTTGGCCAGTTGGTCTGTTCCAATGGACACAGTAAACATCCCACACTGGTGAAGGAAGCTGGTTATGGCAGCTAAATGATGACATGAACAGCAAAGTCTTGACTTTGTGTTGAGATGAGACACCCCAGGGCTGTACACCCATCTCAGCCTAGGTCTGGTTCAACATTATAAGCAGACCAATATCCCAAGCATTTTTCGCTGAACTGCTCAGGGCACTAAGCCCAAATGAAGGCACAGACCCAGGGAGAGCTGCTACCCAGCAATATCCGGTTCCCACATGGCTCTTTTTACAGGGGGATCCTGGTAGGTACCCTATTATAGGGAGAATATCACCAATTCTTACAGTAAATTTCTCTCCTTCTTCTATCTCCTGGGCTGGCATTGTCTCTGAAAGCTGAAGGAAGAGCTAAAGAGCTGGCCAGGGGATGGAGGGTGAAGAGGGGAACAGCTGTACTGCTCATGCAGGGTTGAATTTTGCCACATCCAGGCTGCAGACAGAAAAGGGATTTTTAGCTTTGTTCCTCTCCTTTATCATTAGAACAACAGAATTGTATTTTTGCATATGTTGCTAGGAGGTCTGGAACTAATTTTCAGTAGGCAATAGAGCTTTATGTCTTTTTAAGTCCCTGATGTTGTTTATCTCTCATGAAAAAAAGCTGACTTCATTTGTAGCCTGAAATTCAGATGGATAGTCCCTGCTGTTAAAATTATTTTGCTGTTAGTCCGGCTAAAATGTGAGGAAGCAGTTCAATATATATTAGACCTTTCTGATAGCCATTATAACCTCCAAACCCAAATGTTTCAGGCCAAATTGTTTAGCAGATGAACATGCATTTCACAAAAAAGTCATGTTGCACAGTCTGAGTAGTAGGTGTGATGGGAAATATGCTGTGTTGGCATCCAGCTAGCACAAAGGCCAGCTTCATTCTCTGCTGCGTTGACATTCTTCAGCTTCTTTTCCACATTTTTTCTGTTTGTTCAGACAACCTGAATCTTAAAATGATGGAAGGATGCCTGCAGCCTCCTGGGTAAACTGGTGCCATTGGCAGTTCAGCCAAATGCTTTGCTATAGCTTAAGACTCCACCAGAAATCCAAAGAACTCAAATGTCCGTACACTCCAGCCCAAGCAGACCATGTGTAAATGTTTAGTCTGAGGTATGTTATTATCTTGTTTCTTGTCTATTTGAGAATGAACATTTAACCTGTCCTGGATTTTTAATAATTTTTTCTGCAATGGATGAAAAATATAGTGAAATCAATTTGCTGAACCTGTGTCCTCCTAGTCTCAGTGAAAGAATAAGACATTTGAAATTCTCTAGGTTGAGGGACTGAAAAATTATTGCTGTGGACTCTCCTGTGAAATCCATGACTTGTGTATAAAAAAACCTTCAAAAATCCTTCAGGCAGAATATTTTCAGAAAGAGCTTTTTTTTAAACTGTTGAGAACTTTATTCAATATGGACAAGAGAAAACATTCTTCCATTAAATTCTGGAGAGATTTCAATGTATTGGGCAGCTGGAAAACATTATAGATCAAATGAAAACCTCCTGAATTGAATTTTTCATGGTGGTTGGTGATTATTACTTATTACAGTACATGTTAAATTGCCTTTGCTCACTCCTGATGATTTAGCTTACATATTCACTCTTGAGCAGCTGAAAGGTTTGAGTAGTGGAATTAATTCCACTTGGAAAGAAGCTCCCAGACTTCAGCGTAAGATATGTCTTTCTGGTCAAATATTTCCTGCCTTTCCTGGCAGGAAGTTTTCCTTACAATGAGATGGCTTGAAAGGAAGATCTCATTGTTATTTCTTGCAGAGATGTGTGGGTGCTATTTTTTAGTTTTACTAGGTGACATAATGATGTCTATCTTAAAATAAATGCTTTTTGAAAACTTCATTTTCACAGACATTTCAGATGAAATCCAGCTGAATCACTGGGCCAGCAGCCACCCCAAATAATTGAGGCCATTAATTTCAGAAGAATGACATCAATGTTCAGTTTGCCCAGGAAGTTAGGATGTTGAGTTTCTATTTACCTGATTCAATTCACTTAAGGTAATTTAACTAAATGCCAGTGCAATTGGAGTACCCAGACACATACCAGGGATCCAGTAAACAAACCTTCATTTGTCCATCTTTTTCTTCAGTTTGTCCTTGTCTTTCATGGTTGTGGTGACCAGTAGTACCAAAGCTTATGAGCTTCAGACTTATTTGAATGTATCTATTATCAAGAGATGAAGGGAGAGACACAAACTCCTCATTTAGTAGATTGCTGTGCTGTAGGTGCTGGTGAAAAGAAAGGATTTTCAAGAGCCTGTGCACTTGTGATGTTCACCAATGCACTTGTGATGTTCACCGAGTTATTTATTCAGTAGTGACTTTGGGACTGGAGACCTGCAAGTTGAATCACTCATAGCCTTTCTCCTGCTCTTCATCCATGCAAGTTCATTTTGCTGTGAGGTAAGATTTTACAAACATTTCAGCAGCCACAGTTAAGCCTGTATTTAACAAGTTGGGCAGAACTGCAACAACTTGTAGCAGTGAAGTCTTAAAACCAGCGTGAAAATATTTTAAAGCTTCGACCAAAGCAGGATTAAGAACATGAGCTTTTTACTTTTATGATTATAAATAATAAGGTTCTTCCTTGTTGCTCAAAATCCTTTCCCCTCTAAACCTTACTCCTCCTGTCTGTACAAGGCTGTCTCCATTATTTACATTAGCAGAAACACAGGGGTGGCTTTAGGACACAGGGCTGTTTTTCAGCAGACAGAGCAGGAAAATTCACAGGCCAAATTCTGCTCTTTTGGGTTGAAAGAGAAAGTTATTTTGCTCTGTTGCCATGTCACACGATAGAGGAGAACCCACATTTAAAATGGGTGCTAAATCCTTTGTTGTTACCCTCACCAAGTAAATCCATGGGGCTCACTTTTACTGTCAAGATGGATTAAATCACTTTATTGTTCTTATTTAGGTATTGACCCAAAGGTCTATTAAAAGCAGTATGTTCTCCATGTGGCCTTCAAGAAAAAGAAAACTTTTTACAAAATCCAAAATTTGTTACAATTTTTTTTAAATGAGAATTTTCTTTTTTTCTTTTTCCCCACACAAACCTGAGCAAATATTGCAAAATTTGTTTTGTGAATTTTCTTTCAAAATTTTAACCGGATGCTTAATACAAAGACCATCAAGATAGTTCTCTGCTTTATTCTACCCAACATATGGACAAACTCCCTATAAAGTAAGACTTTCTTTTTCCTGCCTTTATAATCAGGTCATAGCTTAAAAAATTGAGTTTCCCCCCTCACCCCCTTAGTTGTAATGGTTTTCCTTGTGATCTGAGAGTTAGGGTATATGGCTGTACATCTGGAAACTTTTGCTACTTATCTCCAAGATCTTAGTACAAATGATACTAACAGGCAACCAACCAAGGAAATTATGATGCTTGGACTGTGTCTTTGAAAAGGATGTTTTGAGTGATGCGTGGTTATAATCTTCCGGATTGCATTCAGATGTCAGAACTGGCAGTTGCTTCCCCAAACAGCAGGTGTTCAAGCTGACAGACACGATGGTAATAATAACCAGCATGAAATTTTATGATGAATTCTATATAGCACAATATCTGTGTTTGACTAAATGCAGAGTCATTAGGCAGTGACAGATTTATTAAATCCCCAGGCTGATAAGAGCAGAATCTGAATTCAATCACTGAATGTGGGGAAAGTCAGTGAGCAATGAGCATGAATTCTCCTTTATTCCTTATTAAAGTGACAGACTTTTCCAATACTATCTCCATGGGTCTACCCCACGTCTCTTCCATGTGAGCACCCCTGTAAACATCCCTGAGACACTTATCTGCCCTAGCTCCTTGGGTTGTCTCACTGCAAACTAAAGTAGAGAAAATTATCAATAACATTTGAGCTATGCCCCTGAAAAGTTCTAAGGCACAGACATGGGTACTGAAGGCAAATTTAGAATTTGATGTATTCTTAACCAGAGTCAGGCTACATCAATATGTTCAAAACCTTTTGTATTATAGCTCACATAGAAATGTCATGAGATAGTTTAGAAAGAACAAACACAGTATTTCACTACAAACTTGGCAGAACAACCACAAAAGAAGCGTTAACAAAAAAAAAAATTTAAAAAGGGAAGAGTCTGGTTTTGGATGCCTCTGTTTTTAGGCTGTAGAAAAGACTCACAACTTATTCTAAACTGCTAGATGATCCTTCTGACAGACCTGTGCTCCTAGTCTGACATGTACATATTCTCTTAAAAGATACATTGTTGAAATTTCAACAACATTAAGCTGAAAAGGTGGGTGATCCAAAGAAAATGTGCTTGCTATCCAAAATGCCTGTTGTTCCCTCACTTCAAATATTGACATTTGTCTGGGTGCTTCTTGTTGTTTAGGTTGTCCACAGACCAACTTAACCAAGACCAGCATGCCAAGAAATAGGACTTGTCTCAATAGGAAATTTCATAATCATAACCACTGTTTAGTGCCCGCTTTCAGTCTCACTGTAATTTTTAAAAATCAGTTTAACTTAAAAATTGATGAGGTTTGCTACCTGAATGTCACCATGCCACACTGTTCTGCCCTCACAGTAATGTTAAATATACCTTTTTTTTCTACATTTATTTTCAGTTAATGTTTAGGCACACATTACTAGATCAGTATTGTTCAAAGGTCTGTTTACTGGTATATTACTTGGGGTTTTAATTTACTACTATGAGCTTGGTGTCAAGAGAAAGCCATTAAAAGAAACTTGTCACAGATGATTACAGATCTACAGGCAAACAGAAAGTAGTTTTCATTCTAGAAAAATGTTTCTAGAATGGCTGAGAGATCTCGGAAGAATTCAAATTCTTGTAAAGACTTGCTAATCTTAAAATGTGCCTTAATCTGTCCTTATTGTGTTGTAATTTTGTTTTATATATCTTATAGTTACAGTGTCATTTTAAGGGACAATTTAATGGCACAAGAAAATAGAGATAGCAAGGGAAAAATCTGATTTGATTCCAGAAAAAGAAATTCACAGCAAAGGAGATCAAATACTGGAACAAGAGGCTCAAAGAAATATTAAAATTTTCATCCTTGGAAATATTCTAGATTTGGCTGGACATTACACTGAGCAACCTGCTCTAGCTTCAAAGAAGGATCTGCTTTTAGCAGGGACTTGGACTAGATGGCCTCCAGAGGTCCTTTCCAACCTAAATCATTCTCAGATTCTCAGAAAATTCTGCTCTTTTGTCAATAGTTTGTGAAGAAAGTTCTAGCATACTAAGGCTTATAAAATCTAAAATTTTAAAGGATAGCAATAAAATTCTAATAGTAAATATTTCCCTCTGAATAACATAGTGACAGAAGATATTTCACTGAGTTGTCATAGACTGAATTCATCAGCCTTTGTATCAGGGTGGCAGGCCCCTACTGTCTCTTCCTAGCTAATTGGTCTAACTCCTTTTTCTTTTTGATTAAAATAAAGCATCAGCCTCCATCTTCCACTGATTTTTGCTGTCACTTTGCCAATTAAAATATCATAGATGAACATTCTAATGGATGGTTCATTCCACCTCCCAGCAGTAGAAGCATCTTCCCTTCTGCATGCTTTACCTTGTCTCATTTTAAATCTCCCAAGGTTTCCACTATTGCATTTTCCCATCTACTTATTAAACAAGAAACAGAGCTCGGTCTCATGAAGTTTTCCCTAATACCAACCTGTTTTCTTATCTTTTCCTGTTAATTCTCTCTCGCATATTATATTAATATACCTATCTCACTCTTTGTGTTTAAATATTCCTCATTCTTTTAGCAGTTTATGTTTTATCACCTCCATTTTCCTCTGGGTATTGCTCTTCCCATCCATTTTTTGCTTCTCTGAAGTCTTGCCATCTTTTTGATCACTGGGCATGTGGAACTAAGCATCACCTTCAAAGCCCACATTATGGGAGCCAAGAAGAATTTAGGTTATTTTCCCCTTGCTCTGTGATGAGGTACCTCTGCATAAACAGGACAGAAGTGCATTTAACTTCCCTTTCCTGAATTTATATTACAGTATAGCTGTAGAAATTTATCATCCACTGTCCCCATCAGGGCTCTTTCAGGATTACTGCCTCCCTGTGGAATAGCTGCACTGAGTGAGTGAACTCTGGGGTCTAAGAAATGATCCTTTAAGACAGGTTGTTAAAATCTCTGGGTTCATATGTCTTATTGGAAAAACAGAGGATAAATGTAGTGAAATGCTCTGTATGCAATGAAGCCAGCATAGTCCTTCCAGCATGTTTAAAATGTTAATAGATGCTACCTACATGCCACGCAACTGTATGAAAGCACAGACTATGCAGAGATTTTCATGCAGCTCTTAACTCACATCATGTGTTGTAAAGGTCATCTGATGGACATGGGACCAAATGAGAAATACTTCAAGCATGTGAATGAAGCAAACAAGTGGAGAAAGGGAGAAGAGAGTCAGACTGGGGGGGGGGGGGGGCAGAGAAGGAGGAGGGAGATGACAAGGAATGGTAATTCCCCAATGTAAATACCCCACGCTCTCCCACTCAGAGTCCACATGAAAAACTGAGAGCTATCCAAAATCTCATTCCCTTTCCTCCTGCTAATCTCCACTCCATCTGAGTCCAGCCCAGAGAAGGCCTGCTGAGAGTGTGTCTCTGTGTCTGTGCACAAAAGAACCACTTGTACCTGCTTATCTTTTAGGTATGTTCTTCATTCAACACCACCAGGAATATGTTTCTGATTAGCTAGAAAAAGAACGTGTTCTATTTCACATTGAACCTCCCTTCAGGGAAAAGCAAACAAATGTGTTTAAATTGCAGGAAGAAAAAGTTCACCAATTCAAAGTAGTCTGATGGGTCTCTAAACTCAAAACAGAAGCATGGGAGGTTTGCCCACTGGTATGAATGTGTGAGTCTGAAACACCAGAGAGGGAGGTCAGCATGCCAGCAGAGCTCTCCCTTCATTCTGTCAGGAAAAATCAAGGGCCCTGTGTTAACTGGGAATTCATTGATCACTGGCAGTAATCTCCATCCGCATCTCTGTCGTCTGCAGGCAGGCACGAAGGCACTCTTGCAAACAGATGAGCATTCAGCCCACGCCCCAGGGGATGTTACCACACAGTCCAACCTGGGGACACTGAACTCAGTGCCCATCAGTTAGAGCCCCTTCTATACCTGCTTCTATTTATCGTGAAACTTGTCTGTAGAACCTATTAGATAAAGCAGCCTTTGATAAGCCTCTGAATAAGAGCTGTGCTGCAGTAACAAGCCAGTCATGTCTGTCAAAAGCTTGGGAAAAGTTGTACTCAGTTCAAAACAGTACTTTTATTTCCAACTTTTTAACAAAGACCAGCTTCTAAATAGGATATCTTTTTGCTAGTCTTTCTGGAAGTCAACCTTTCTGACTGTTTTTCTTTGGCATCTGCTATTCCAGCAAGGAATGATCTTAGTAATTTTATAGAGAGTTGCTTGGATTTTTCATTTCGCAGTTATTAGAAAAGCAACGCTCATGAATTGGTCAGTGTTTCCAATATATTACAGTTTGCATCTCCAAAGTTGAAGCAATAATGATTTTTTTTTTTCGTTTGGGCACATCTTAGGAACAACACAAATTCTCAGTGTAGCCTGCCTGTAGGCTCTGCCCTGCCCTGTTTGCACTGGCTTCTCTGCTTGTCCTTTGTGCCGAGTGATACCAAAATGGCTTCCTCTCAGTGGGCAAAAGGGTTATGGGGTTTTTTTGTTCTGTCTGGTATCTGTTCACAAAACAAAAACGCGTAAAATTGAAGGCATGATGCCATAGAGACATATCAGAACTCTAAACTTCTGCTGATGCTGTATCTCTCAGTTTGGAAGGAGGGATGGTACCATTAGATACCCTAAACCTGATTTTCAGGAAATACAGATTCTGAAAAGGGGTTTCCTTTAAAAGTATATCAAAGTAGGTAATTCCATTCAAACATTTTTTTGGACAGCCATTTTTTTTCTTTCTTTCTTTTGTCTGTACCTGTTCAATTTTACCACCTTGTTCTAGCAATCCTTTTCTTCAGCTGTGTAATTCACATACCTAATAGCTAAACATCAAGTGAAAACTTGCTGCTGTTTTAAAAGGATCCTAAAAAGATGCTTCCCTCTTTACACGTAATATCTCTGTGAGGCAGGTGTAGGCTTCCTAGTAATTGACGTCTATTTTATTTGTGAAACTATAAGCTGAAAATACTCATTAGATTCTTATTGAGGAGCTATTTTTCTTTCCTTGAGAAAATTTTTTTGCAAAATGCAAATTATCTAGAGTCAAAAATATTATTAAAGCCTGATTTTCCCATAGGATGTATGCTCTGTTTTATTTTTTGTTATTTTTTTCCTTTGTATTTACATAGTTGGTTTTTTTAAAATAAATATTTGAAAGTAGTGCTTTCAGTAACTACAAAGATGTCTGTTTCTAGTGAGAATGTTTAATAATATCTAAGACTAGATAGCCACCTTCATGTTTGTTTCTAGGGATGACAAAGTTCAAGCAAAATACTTGTAGTTGCCTACAGTGCTTCTCCATGCAGTATCAGGAGACATAACATAGAGGGACTGTGCTTCTGTCCTAAGAATAGTTAATGCTGCATATTCCATAGCTCTTTTAAAGAAAAGGTATCTGAGGGGTCAGAGGGAGAGGAGGAAAGAGGCTGGGTGATGTGGTCAGGCTGAAAGCACAGAGATTGTTCAAAATTGACCATACGGAAGATACTAAGATGCTAATTTACTGAAGTTTAACAACCTCAGCACAACTCTTTGATACAGCAGTCCCTTTTCTCCTCTGTCTCTGAACTGAAATCCCAATCAGAGCTTTTCTTGGATAAAACCAGTATGATCCATTTTAGGGATTCAATTTCCTGTTATTGACATAAGGACATAGGTAAGTAACGTGAGGGACATAAATGTAAGCAATGTAAGGGTCTTAAAATGACATTCAGCTGGACTTTTTGAAGCTGAGAAGTCCTACCTTGTTCTTCATAATTTCTTAGTGCAACCATCAATCCATATAACTATGGAATGGGAATTTCACAGACAGATATTAAACTTGAAAAGATACTGATCATTCGTGACATTAACAATTTAATGCCTGTTGCAGCACCTGGCTATGGCTCTTTGCTGTGTTGAACATGTACCATTACAGTTATCTCAAATACTTAAACAGAGGTCAGGCCCTAAAATAAAACAGAAACCCAACTGTGCTGTCCCAGTCAGCCTCTCTTCTGTCCTTAGAAATGAGCTTGTTCTTTCTCAAACTATGTTTCCTCGCTTCTCCCTGTTGAACACTTTTCCATTGTGAACTCAGACAATTAGTTTAAAATTGTGTCTTTAGCCTGGAAGTGACCTGTTATGGACAGTCTGGCTGTAGCACATGGACAAAACTCTCTTTTTCTGGAACAGCAATTATGATCTTCTTTTATCACCCAATCCCATATATTTTTAGCGATGCGATGGGGGGAAATAGAAAGAAAACTATTTATTCAGGCTTTTGCATTGTGTTATCAATATAGCAAGGGACCTGGAAAGTTTTGATTCCTGAGAGGTTTCCCAAAAGTATCCTTAAAGAAAACAGTGAAAGAACTAATAAAGTTGTATCATTCTGGAAAGAAAGAGGCTCTGTAATATGGCATCCCTATAGACCTGGAGAAACTATTATTTATAGTAATAAAATCTAGTTCTTATTTGGCATTTTTTCTGAGTTGGTCTCTGAGTGTTCCACAGACAGTCTTCATCTCCATTTTGTAGGTGGAATAACTGAGACTGTAAACTGTCCGCAAAGGATTGCCCCAAATGCTCTCAGCAGAGCCAGGATCAGGATTTGAGACCTGTGGACTCAAGCCTTTGCTTGGAGCAGGAAGCCAGGCCGGCCCTGCAAGGGCACTGACACCATTGTCTGAGAGTGCCAAACGACCTGGGCAATTTCTTTGGGCTACATTTTGGAGAAGCATTCTGCTGTCCCTCCAGTCAGCCACAGTTCTGCTGCTAGAGTCAGAGGGAGCAGAGTTCTAGATTATGAATTTTTAAAGAAATCCCTACCTTAGTACATCTTATTTGTAGCAGCACCTATTATTAGGGAACCTGTTTGTGTTATTCACCATGAGCAAGTCCCACATGGTTACATCTCTGCAACTGAAAACCTCTTGTAAACTCCAATTTGAGATGAAGTAGCTGTTCTGCAGGCTGTTAGGCTCTCCACACTTAGAGATAACACACCAAATCTGTCATACCAGCAATTATGGGTTACTTACAGAGCCATAATCTTCTTGTGTAAATAATCAGTCCAGATTTGGTCTGTTCGGGTTTTGTCCTGCTTCCAAGAGGGCAGATACTTAGCTTCAGAGTGCCTTGGGTTTTTCTCCCGGCTGAAAAGTAGCCAGAATCTTCACTAATATGGGAAGCCTGGCAGCCCAGCGGAGTACTGTCAGAAGTTTTCAAAATGCTTAAGGGAGGAAGACCTGTGAAGGCCTTAAACATCCCTTACTGACAATGTCCAATACATCCTTTCTTCACTGCTAAAAAGAAGCTGTCCCCAATGCATCCTTTAAAAATAGGGATAACTAAGGCATTCAGTGCAAAATAGTTGTTACTATAACAAACTGTATCATTTTTATTCACTAAAATTTGAACAGCTGCAGCCTTCTTTTCTACCTTGAAGGAGGTAATTTTTAAATTACCTCCATCCTGACATTTTTCATTTTGGGGCTACTTAGATATGGAAAAATGAATGGCTGTATCAGATCAAATTGAGTTGAACTCTAGCTGATCCAGGATCCTGCAACCAAAAAGTGACTAGAAACAGATACCTGGATAAGAGCATCAGAAGGGGGAAACTTCACAGCAATACATGTCAGCCTAGTCATGTTTTCTAGCTATCTGAAATTCAGAGACTATCTGAAGCCGGGATGATATTGTGTTTAAGTTCTGTCAGGTAAAAGAGAACATCAGGAGACATTGTGTCTGTGTCAAGTGCAATTACATTAGAAGTACATTACTTTTTTTGATGCCTTACTGCTTTCTGTTTAATTCACACATTTCTTTCTGCAGTTCACATAACTTTGTGAATTACTTCTTAAAATGCCTATTCTTGCTAGTTGGCTGGAGTAGAGAATTTTTAGTATGGCATGAAGGATTTGTCTGGTCTGATGTCACTTAAATCAGAAGTATTTTCCCTTTTGCCACACCTACCTATTAGCACTGTTTCCAAAAGATACTAGAATCAAAATCTGTATGTTTAATATTTAAGTCATTATCAAAAAATTCTTGAAAAGGACAAATCCTAACAAGAAACAAACTCAAATGTGAAACAAATATTTTCCTTTATTGTAAATTCTTAGCTGTACACTCAGATTTTTCTCAGGAGGACACTTGATTGTTTTGCCAATTATGTCTTGTAATCTGTAATACTACAGGATTTCTCATTCTTTTCTTCATGAAAAGACCTGCAACTACTTCTCCAAGTTGATGAACAGCTAATCCACTAAAATTGGCACAGCATGTTAATGTGCTATATAAAAGTCTAATGGTAGTGTGTCTCATATCCAAAAAATCCCTTTAGACTAGTAGCATTCCTTGGAGGAAAATCTTCATTCAGCTTACATCCGTAGGAGTGGTATGTATTACAGGCTTAATGTTGAGAGGGTAGTGGAATTATATTTACAATATAGAAGTTACAACTTTAAATATCATCATGTTAATTTATCGTGATTTTGGGTAATAAATCGTGCTCATGCTCCATCATGGTTAAGTTTCTCTTACATTCTCCGTTGGGCTGGTATGTCAGTATGCATCACTGCTTACATAGTACCAGTAATTAGAATTACACCAATGCTAAAATGAACCAAACTGTCAGCCTTGAATGATGAAAGTCTAAAGCAGACAAACATGTGACAAGACCTTGGACCAAAGACTTGGCATCAGGACTGTGTGAAGAAAAAATAACTTTAAAGAATATTTTCCGAAGTAATGAAAGTGTGTATTTTGCAGAGACTCAGAAAGCAATTACTGCTGGGAATTATACAAAAGAGTCTTCCCTAAGATTCATTTGTCTACTGTAGAAGATGTTACTTTCCCTGCCACAGGGATCATCCCAGACTGCCTGGCTGTTTGGCTCCATATGGAGAACTTAGAGACTTCCTGCTGCTACAGCTCAGGAAGACTAATGCCCTGCTGGCAACTGAAAATGTTAAAAACACAAATGTGATTATTCTTTCAGTTCTCATTGGGTGCTCTGATTTCAAAAATATTATTTTCATAGCTGCCTTTTTAATATTACTCATTACCTTCATGGCTGCTTTGCACATTGTTTTCCTTTTCACTTAGGACATATTGCTTACACTGGGAGAAGTTGTGCAGCCAATGATTTGAGAACAAGGCCTAGTGGCAGGAGTTCTCACATCCAACATCCAGTTTGCCACTGATATTACATATTGCCTTGGGCAAATTGTCTGGTAGCACTGCCTATCGGGTGCCCTGTGCACTTGTAAAAGGAGTAGATCTACCCTGTGGTGATATTCTGACTGTGATCACTGCCTTGCTGGGGTAGTTGTGATTGCACACCCCCGCAGACCCATCCATCTCTGTGTTCTCTGGGGATTTGATCTGAAAATACAGCACGGAAAAGAGGATGTGAAAAGAAAGTGAAGTAAGCAGGGACTAAGGAGAATGCTGGCCTGATTCACACCAGCGCCATTCTCCCTAGAGGAAATCAAGGAAACACGAGTTTTGCAGACACTAGCCTCTTAGTTTAAATGCCTTCTGTGGTAAGCTTGATTACAGCTGTTGTTGGATACCTGTGCTTAGGCTTTACATAATTTTTTCCAGTGGAATAATTCTCTCAGTATAAAATTAGAAATGTTTATTATTTTTCTTGGAAGATTTTTTTTCATAATAAAACAAAAAAGTTTTCTGATTCCAACCAAACCAGAAGCCAGATTGGTCTATACAGTCCTGCTGAATTTTTTTCACTGAAGTTGGCTTCAAACATGAAGAGTGTGGTGGGGAGCTGGTCAGTGTTTGGCAAGTTCTGCCAAGTGCCTTCTGCTTGAACACAGCAAGTTTTTAACCTGAATCACAATGTTTTCCATTGTGTATTATCCTAAAGCTCACCCGACTCACAGAAATTAGCAGATTATTTTACATATAGAGAACTAGTATGCAAAGATTATTATGACTTCTATTTTATCTTCAGTTAAAAAACCTTTTGGTTGTAAATTGTTCCATAGCAATCAGATCTGTATAGTTGCTACTAAAAGTCACAGAGTAAATTTAAGTTTCTCAGCACGAGGGTGGCTCAAAGATTAGGTTTACAGCTGAATTTTTTTCCAAAAGAACCATTCAGCCATTCCCCAGAAGCTTATATTGCAGTCCATGGAGTTTTAATAAAACGTGTGTCCTGTTTAAATATGGTGAACCTGCTATTTTTATTTGAAGCTAAAGAATAGGTATGGATATCTGTAGGTGAGGGGTTTTTTTAGGGAGAGTTCCCTTCAAACATGATGATCAGAAAGTGGTTTGAGGAAACATTTTCTGTTGTTACCTGTTATTAATGCAACGCAAAGTATTAAGACTGGTTTTATTAAACATTGATCAGAAGGATGAGCCAGGGAGTCAGGGAATTCTCTGTGATAGCTTTCCTATGGGCTGTTTGCTCAGGTGTAGGAAAGACCATGCTGATGTTTCAAAAACACAATTCCCTAGCTGTTTCAGAAGGAACCAAAAAACCAGGAGTTACATCAGGTCCCTCTGATCACATTGCTTATTCTCTTGTAGAAACACCTGTATTTAAAATCCACTTGGTGTGTTATACCCATGGTGAAGCCATGAGAATTATTATTGGCAGCATTTTCAAGTCTTAGATGCTTAGATTTAAGCACCTAAATATGTGGCTTCATTTTTGAAGTACTGAACACACGCACACAGACACACACGTTTTATTGAAGTCAGCTGGGTCAGAAACATTTTTGAAAATCAGAGCACTTATTTAATTGTCTAAATATGGATTTAGGAGAATAACTTCAGACACACTCAAGTATAGTTGTAGCTCTCATAAACACTACTGTGTTGTCCCAGCACTGTGTGTCCTACACACTTTAGACTAATTGTTTAGTCCCATTCTACAGTCACTCTTCCTTCAATTAGGATGAATTAAAAGAACATTTTTTTAGTAATTACTTCCATAAATTAAAACCTATTGTTATTATTTTTGTTGTTATTGTTACTGTTATTTTTTTCATTCTAGGAGGGAAAGGATATTATTCTTCCTCTGCAGTAACTGGAGCATAAATGCAGTAGTCCTACTGTTTACTTGTGAGAGTTAGAAAGTCAGACCGTTTTATTGACCAGTTTTTTCCTTTTGTTTCTTTTAAATATCACAGTATTTACTGAATCAGTGGTTATTACTTATAAAGAGCAAGGGGAACCCCAGATAGCCCTTGCTGTGCCACTGCAGCATTGTGGCTACATACTGCTTTCTGCTCCAGGCTTGGGACAAAAATCCAGCCTTACCCAGGGGCATTAAAACTGAGCAATGAAACCCATTTTACTAAAATGTTTCTGTGAAAGTGGATGTCAACAAGGTGCAATTCTGTTGTTTAGCACCTGAGCAGTACCAGTTTATGCAAACCTTGGGAGGTTGAACCTTTTTGATGATTCCAATTGTATATGGAATGGAATCATGCACTTTAAGTGTCACTGAACCAGGTGCATATTCAGCTGTCATGACTAATTCAGCTGAAATGTGTTTGTTCTCTCCTTTTCTTTTTTCTCTGCCCTTACCAGAGAGAAGCTGATTAATGCAGAGGGCACTGCAGGGCTGAAGCCAGCTGGACTAGAACTTTTGAAATGGTTCTTCCCCCCTGTCTCAAGATAACTTGGTTTCCTCTGCCTTTTCAGCACTCATGTAATTCATAAAGCATGGTCTAAAATTACGAGTGCTGAAAAAATCAGAGCTAACATGCAAACCAAAGAAAGATTTCCAATGACTGAGTCCACACAGAAAAACCTATAAAGTGAGTGGCAACAGTATTTCTTGGGCAAGCTTCTCAAAATGTCCTGAAATGCTTTATAAAAGAATGAATGTACTATCAATTCCATTTTTGTTTCTAAACATTCCCAGAAACATACATTTAATGTATAACTCCCATTGATACTCATTTTGCTCCACTGCAGGACAGGTTTCCCTGCTATTTTTATTGTCTAGCTTTATCTTTCTCATCCTCTTCTAAGTGAAGTACCTCACTTTCTAGATGCTCCTTGCCAACTCCATAAACAAAGAGTGACAGACTAAGTGGAGATAGTTTAGTAGTCTCAGAAAAGAAACAGCAGGAGAAACTGAATTTAGCTCTGAGAATGAAAGAAGTGGGCAAAGAAGAAAGGAACAGTACTAAGTGAAGAGTGAAATGTACATGACAGACTACAAAGGAAAAATGGCAGTTATTTTTCTTCAGACACTCAGTAACAAAAACTTCAGTCAGCACCAGTGGGAGACTCCCAGTTTGCTTAAACAGCAATAGTGTGAGAGCCCAATGCCCTGGGCATAATATCCCAGCAGTTTAAAAAGGTGCTTTTCACAAGCAGAGGAATTGTCCCTCTCTCACAGATCTTAATAGTCTGGAAAACAAAGGATGAGGCAGAGGAACCTGTGATACCCAGGGACTGGGGCACAGGCAGGTACATGATTTTTGTCTGGCTGGCTAATAATGACTTCTTGATTCTAGCTGCATAAATGCCCTATCCTTTAGCTTCCTAATGTGATTCAGTTCCTTTGGTTTTTTGCCTGCATCAGCTCATTCTCCATTCAGTGTCATCACTCTGCTACTTCCTCACAGTTGTCCTGTCTTGCCCACAGGAATATTGAGATAGTAAGTATGCAACCTGCTTAGCTCCTTGCTTGGAAAGCAAGAGATCTTCCATAAAGTAAGGTGGTCCTGTACAGGGAGTATAGACCACAGTGAAGAGGTGAAGGGGAAAAAGTGAACTTCACAGAGATGCTCAGCACAGGAAACCAAGGATGATACAATCAGACAGAAGCATGGGAACATGCAGAGTATGAAAGTCAAATTACTTTGAGTTTTTTTCACTCATGTAAACAATTAGCCTATCAGTATAAGGTTCCCTCTGGTACTTTCCATCACATAAACAGGCTGTCTCACAGTCTGGGAATGATGTGGGAATCATCTGAAAAGCAGATCATTTGAAATAATTGTGCCAACCCTGGACTGTGAAGCAGTAAGAAAATTTAGATTTGTGAGGAAGGGAAGGTCTTGAGCTAGTCACACTATAAAAAGATATTAAACAATGGCCCAAAAAAGCATAGGAATTGGAGAATTTGTCAGAAGATGAGATGTGAGACAGGCCATCTGAGGTGAGAAACAAATCAACGTGTTTGTAAGATCTGGAAAGACACAATAAGTAAAGTATGTTGTTGTCTTAACCACAGCAGGATTTTCAGTTCCTGGCTACCTTCATCAATAAGGAGCCTACTAAAAACAAAAGAAAGTTACTCATCAGGTGTTTTTGGTAGCAGGACAGAGGTTATTCAGTCAAAAGGTCACATGCTGTACAAAGCCATTTATGACATCTGCAGGACAAGGATTTCGTTGTGGTGGTTTTCTTATTGATTGCTCTAAAAAAATACAAATTTGAGTGTAACTTTTAGAATGTGACACATACATGCACACAGGACTGTGCGAAGAGGTCTTGGACAGATGTGGTACAATTCAGGATTTGCTTTAAGATTGGTTACATGTTTCCATGTTCATTATTAGAAGGAAGTGCCACTTCTGGGCACACTAGGTTTGGTACAAACACAGAGAAGAAAAAGTTCCGTCTCCAAAAAGCGTTAAAGCTTTGGGGTTTGTCCAGTCATAATACAGAACTTGTTTTAAACACATTTGAAGTTAGACAAGTTGAAGCCTGTTTCTCACAGGCTTAGCAGCTGGAGTTTTCTAAATGAATCCTGGACAGAGAATAAATGTAAATTTATCCTGCTTCACTCCCTTCTTACACAGTGATGTGGCAGAAAGACACTTTGCACCATCATTAAAAGCCGGGCATATAAAACTATCTGCCTATCCATGTACACAGCATGCTCTGCTTTCTCTCCTCATCTAATCTCCCCTGAACACCCAGCAGCACACTTCTGCATTGTCATTTTTTTCTCTGTTATTTTCTAACATATATTTTACAAATTCTGGTCTTTGGCAATATATTATTGGTTTGAATCCTGAATGCAGATATGGGTGAATCAAACTCATTTTTCTTACACGTGAAGAAAACTTAAATCCTTTAAATTAAACTAGATATAACAATAGACCAAGTGAGCCTGTATTGCTTTACTGAACCACCTGAATCTAGGTTATACTAAAATTTCTGGATTCATTCTCATATGAATTTGGCTTTCGAAAGAACATCTACTTACCGGGACTGCTCTTACCCGGAGGCTTTAACTCATACAGTGCTCGGTCCTTTTCAGAAGTAATGAATATGAAGTTTCTTTAGTTTCCATAATAACAACAACCAAAAATCTCAGAAATTGCTAAGCCCACCAGTTCCCATCTTTTTATCTCTGTTCTGATGTCATCATGTGGGATGGTAGAGAGGAAAGAATTTTCTCTATCCCGTAATGCAGCCTAATATATTGGGGTTGAGGTGAGATGTATTTAGGCCCCTTTTATTACTGGACCACCATCTGCACTTGGGAGTAATTTAGTAAAGGGATTTGCTTGATTTGTTTCCATAAAATGGAGTGCTTCAAGAATAAAATTTTTTGTGGGGCGGGGGGGACAGTGATAACAATTTTCAGCACAGACATTGCAGAAGATTTCATGAAGAAGTCAGATATGTGGCAAAGGGATGTTGTGCACACCAGCCAGAAATACCTTTACTTGTCAGATGAAAAGAGGCCCCACATCTTCCATGTGTGCTTTTTCAGTAAAACAAGTTTGTATTGCTGATGCTATATGAAAATGGGAAGTTACTGGCTGTAAAATGTCAAACTTAATCCCTGTCTGAGTGGACACCAGAAAACCCATATGTTTTAGTCTCAGGCTGCACATGAATTTGTTGCCAAATTTGTAAAACACACTGCTGATGGTATTTTGTCAGCTGTGGATCCTGTAGGTACAGAATTACATCTTAGCCCCCACTGAAGTTGGAATTTGTCCTCATTACAGATGATCAGGCCTAGTAGGTGAACTACACTTGAGTTACACCACACTCTAGTAAAGCCAGTGAGGTTGCATCAGGGCAGCTGAGAAATGAATGTTCATTTATCATTCCAGCACGGGCTGTCTCCAGTCATTGTTTTCATCTGCTGCTGCCTTTGAGCCACCAGATCTTTCTGCCTGAGAATGTTTGAATCCTTTGTTTTCCTCACCACCTAAACCGTATCCAATGGGCAACATATTTTCCCTCAGATCTTTAATATTGATTAGGTAACTGAATTTAAATTTTAGAACTATGAAAGTTTGGAAACATCTGCAGACATTGAATAAAGTCTGTTTTCCCTTCCACAGTCTGTGAACAGCTGGAATCCTCAGCCTGAAAAGCCTTCTTTGTTTCCCAGGTTTCCATTACACATTTTTGTACCACACATGCAAGCTATCCAGGCCTATGAAGGAGGGGCAATTCTTATTTTTGTGAAAGATGTTTGCCATTTTCCATTCTGCACTCTTCAGACCTCTCCTCGTCCAATAAATGTTAAGTTGTTAAAAAGGTCCTATTTATCCCTCTACAGCTATATTTTTAGTGCAGATACTGAGCCAAAGTTTGATTTTGCACCGAATTTAATCCATCACACACAATTAACATCAGTAAGTTTTCTCTAGATTTGTATTGAGGCATAACACAAACTTGTTGTTAGTCTCTTCCTAAGAAGCTGTAGAACAAGTAAGGCATGTATTAACCATGGTACCCACTAAAAATATCAGCAACTTTGGTGAAGACCAGTATGTTCTTTTTTTCCCCCTCATATTTGCACACATAAAGTATGTTAGGCGAAGATTTATAAACCTTACTCTGCAATCTTTTATTGGGCATAATTCTTGTCTTGATATATGACTTCACTGATGTTCTGCTAATTTTCCATTATTTGGCCTATCAAAAACTGATTTTAATAGCATGCTGGCCATGTTGTTCGTGTGTGAAATTATTCTGTAATTAAAAAGTTACATAGATAACATTTGGTTTGAGTATTCATCAGTAGTCTAACCCAAAATCCTTGGAATAATACCAATGTCTGATCAATGTCTATCTTATTTTGTCCAAGCTGACAGAATTCTTTTCAACACGTAGTACTTGGTTAGGGAATCATTGAATGCACATAGAAATGTCTATGAAACCGACTGATCCCCACTTCCCAGAGTTACATGGCAATATTTTCAAACCTGGGACTGAAATCAAAAGATTGAGTTGAAATGTGCAGACATTCTTTGTCCTTGCAATTGCATACTCGTAGAAATAAAAAGGGACTGTAGAAGGCTGCTTAGTCTACCCTCTACACGTGCAGGATGAACTACACTGTACAGTACTGTGCTTTTCTTCCAGCTATGGCTGATGGGAAAAAATCCAGCTTGATAATAAAAGTGTGCCATGGAAACTCTGCTGCTTTCCCATGCTGTGTATTCCAGGCTGAAATGACTTTATGCTTTGAAATGTTTTCTGGCGTTTTTTCTGAATCTCCATATTTTTTCTTGCTACAGTGCACTGGAGAACATGTAGAGAACAACATACACATCTCCTCTTTGCAACAACTTCTTGCTTTTTGGAGACTGTGCCTTCAAAACATTTTTGGAGAGACAGACAAAGAGTTTGTAATAATCAAGGCATTTTGACTGAAATGCAGACAAACCTGGATTCAAAGAACTGCCTTTTAGTGATTGTCTCTGATGATACTTGAAAAGATCTGGAACAAATATAAGTACAGCACTTGCCTGTGCCATACTTTTAGTCAGTCCTCTGCACAGTCTGGAAAAGTTACCACTTCCAGATTGACTAGGAGGAGGTTATGGATAGACAGAATCACATGGACAGCAATGTGCAAAACTTGTACTGAAAACTACTTTAGAATCATGCACCTTGATTACCAGAGGGTGAGCTCAGAAGCAGTCCTACAGCTAGGAATATTGATTAATAAGGTATGTCAAATTTTTTTAATGACACCACCAAAAGAAAAATGAGAATAGGACACTAATAGCAAACTAGATGAAAGACAAGTTTTTTAGATTTTAAATCTATTTCCACTGAGGGACCACTTGAAGGACAGGGTATAGAGATAATTTTTTAATCAGTGTTGAACTAATTCTTGCAGAAACACGTTTCCAATAAATCCTCACCTTTCAATCTGTAGACACAATCCATCAATGGAATTAACTTCCCACAGAATACATTCAAGCACAGATTTAAAAAGCAAAGCTGCTTCATTATTACTAAGTGGATTTTTCATATTAACATCACTTTGTCCTGCCCTTTCAAGCATATGAGACCCCTCATTTTAAAATGACCTTTTCAAAAAGACTCTTGTGTAAGCTATTCACATAAATTTAATTTCCTAAAACTTCCTCCTGTTATTTCTAGGTATTTTGTCCTCTCTACCTCTGTACATTGACAATATTTTTCTTGGTCATAAACAGAAATGGACATTTCTGGATTTTATTTTATTCCGGTCAAGACAAGAAGAACACAGAAGCTCCAATAAATTATAACTCTGAATAATACTAGTTATAAAGGAATGGCAAAGCTTCTTGGCGATGCATTTGTGAGCCAGAGCCAGAGAACCAGAGACGAATGTCTAGTAAAAGATGTCAGATTCAATGCTTGCTGCCAATGTCTGGCAAAAAAAATCTGCTCAATACATGATTTACCTCATATGACCCAGTTGGCCTTCAGGAAAATGTTGCCTAATCATCATAAAGGCAGCGCAGGTAAATTGTAAGGAAGGCATGTAATACTTCCCATACATCCCATTTCTTGCATACTGTTGTTCTCTGGATTTTAGCACTGGGCATTCATCCATAACAGTACTGTCAGGGGCCTATAGGAACCCCAGTCTGCTGAAAATAGTGAAATATTTGGCATTTGAATCATTGCTGGCAGTGGGTGCTCACCCAGTGGATTCAAAAGAGCTTCTACACTTCTTCACTGACATTCTATCTCTTTGACCTCATTTTCATAAGGGAGGGAAATAGCAAAGTCCTTGTGTTTCTGTGAAAAGAGTAGACTTCCTTTCCCTTTGGCTTCCCCCAACAGCATCAAAGCCATATATTGAATTGTACAATGGTATTTTAAGGGACAGAACACATGATATCTGTCAAATACATGAAGCAGAGCTGGCCAGGTTTCAGCTCTTGTTCCATAAAGTTGGGAGATTGTGTGCAGGATTTTGGTGGCCTATTGGAGCTGTTATTCCTCAGCCTAGGAGCATCTGTGGATAGGTTCTCACCTGTACTGTGATAGAATGACATGAGAGCAAAAACAGCTGAGGTGTTTATCCAATTAGTGGCAAACTGGCAGTAATAGGAGCTCATATCCCAGAACTGTGACATCAGCTCCAAAGTGACATTTCTGCACGTATGCCTTAGATAGGCCAATAAATTAGAGATGGTATTTTTAAAATGTCATTTCTCTCAGGCTATATACAAGTTATTCCCTCTACGGTAAGCTCAACATGCACTAACTTTGACAGGCTGGCAAAGGCATGGTCCCCAAAAAAGTCTGAAAACAAACTAAGTCCCATCTTTGCTACCTACTCCTGAATGGATGTCCACCAGGTACTCCATTACCTTGACAGGTTGATCCTAGTGAGGTTAATCAAATGACTGTTTTTAAAAATCAGATACCAACATATCTGTCTTGCCCTCTTGATGAAAAAAGGAGGAAAAAGTGCAAAGAAAAATTCCTGGTCAAGGACAAAACAAGCAGATTGAAATTTATGCCACTTACCATAGAAATCTCAAATAATGTGAATACCACCTGAATTCCCTGAATAGCATTTTGTTAACACAACAAGACAGCTCTGCACAGCCAAGAGATAAAATCAAAGCAAGAAAAGATTGCCCAAAATGCAGCAGTACTAAAGCTTGACCAATTAACACTGACTGGCAAAATGTTAATCAAGACCAAGTTGCTCAGTGCTTGCATTGGTCAGCAGTTTACCATTCAGCCAATTATTTCTCTGTGATGCCTAAAATGTGCTCTGCTTGGGTATCAGCAGTTTCTGTGGTCATCAGGGAGACCAGTCCACATTAGGGCTGCCTAGGATGTTTAGTCCAGCTGGTTGGAGATGTGCCATTTTTAAAAAAAACCCAAACAAAAAACCCCCACATTGTTTTCAGTGCTGCTTGCAGTGTTCATGCCTGACAAGATTGCTGACTGACTGTGCAACTCCCAGATAGCAAAGACACAATTTTCAGTACATAAAATCTGATGAATAAGCTGTCCCCTGGGGTTTGGCAGGACTTAGTAACTGCCTGAGATCTGCTGTAACTTTCTCCACTTGGCCTAAACTCTCTGATATGGGATGCCTGAAAGTTACACAACTAAAAGCCATCTTTAACCACTCAAGAAAGCAGACTTGTTTTAGAGACTCTGAGAACTACAATTCCAGCAGGAGCATATGGGAACACTTGCTGTGAAAATCAGGCCATTGTCATAAATGACTGCTTTAGGCACATATGTCTGGAATAAAAAGGCCAATAAACTGAACAGTATCACTGGTGAATGACCCACCAGTGGCATTCAGTCAAAAGCTTGGAGATAGCAGTTTGGATTTCATTCATTAAGATTTGCATGCAACTAATTTTCCCATCTGCTATTTAAGGAACATTACAGAGCAACAGTGAGAACTTGGGGTTTTTTCACTTTGAGTTCTGTGCTTTGAGTGCCTATTTTATGAAGCATGTGTTTGGCTAATAGTTGCAATTTCATCTCAGCGGCCTCTTTGATGACATGCATTTTTGAAACAGATGCTTTTGCTGATGGAGTGACATGTTCCAGGGTTAAGTGGGTCCCCCAAGACATAGCTCTGACTGCCTGCTGCTGGGGTCACCAAGCTACTTCAGGGGGTTTATTTTAGCTTCCTGAAAGACACTCCTTCTGATGGCTTTAGCTCTTAGCAACATTCTTTTGCTTCCTAAAGACATTTTCTAACTTTACCACGAATGCAGAGTGCAGTGTTCTAGCAATTCAATCCTGACTAGTTCTCATTTCTGCAGAGGCATTGTAATTAACCATATCCATGGGTTACGTGTTGGTTCATCTGCCAAAAACCAATACGCAGCAGCAAGTGAATATTGTTAATTAAATTTTTACAAGCCAGAGTGACCTCCTAGTTTGCAGCCATCTCATGAAGAGATGCACCCATCTCCATTCAGCACTTAAGAAAGTTTGCAAGAGAAGAGCAGTCCAGCTGCCTACTCAGAGTCTCCAGGGACTGGTGTTCAACTCCCAGTCTATCAGTGCCATATTCTTATGTTTCTCACTTTGTCAATTGATGTCACAGTGTTTCAGGTCCCTCTGTGTCTAATGAGAATACTACAGCCTCTCATATCCTACAGTCAGTTGTTTTAAGGTGTAACTTTTCAAGGATTAGTAATATGGTAGGAAGTACCATCATTTTACTTCTGTCTATAAAATGGTCTTTCTATGTTTGTGTATCTCCTACTTTTAAGCAAATTTGCTCCTAAGCAGTCAAAGTTCTCATTCAGAATCATCACTTGTCTCTCTTTAAGGCTCCAAGGAAACCTTACTATTTACCCTCTAGGTGTTTGTCCACTCCTCTTCAAGTTCAACTCTTCAAGTTCAGGTTGTGTTGGGTGAGAATAAAGTAAGATCCATGTAAGTCTGAGGTCCTTATCATTGTCCCCTTTGTCACAGTGTACAAGTACTTAATAGTGCCTAGGACAGCTCCCCTTCCTTCACTGATGTGTGAGTTCTCTGCTCACAGGTAACAATCCCTACCTTTTCTAAGGCGGTTTCTGGCAGTAGATCTGGAGGAGCACTACAAAACAGTTTCCCTGTTTTCTGAAAGAAACAAAGAGAAGAGTGCAGAATAAGTGCATAATGTCTTTTTTTAGCTCTGAAGTGAGATTTAAATAGAATTTTCATGCCAAGTCCAGGTGTGGAATCTGACTCTGTTAAGCACTCACATCCTCTAGCTTTGCCAAGAAAGGATCTCCCAAGCACTAAACCCGTGTTTCTGCATATGCTCAGAACAGCTTCTGATTTGGCAAGACTCATCCACTCCTAGATCTGCTGTTCAAGAGTTTAATCTGATGTCTCTGGTAATTCCTATCCCAGACTTCTACTACAGTTGGAGTATAATTTGTAAGCTGGCATTGGTAGGATTTATGTATTGCAGATCAAACCAATTTGTAGTGTTAATAATGTTACTGTAGGAACATTAGGAGATCTCCAGCGTTTCCTCCTCAACACTTAATCTAGTTTATGTGAAATTCTTGAAAAAATACATATTTCTTCTACTCACACTTGATGTTCAGACACATTTTTGGCTAAAGCAAAGCATCTGGATATCTTGAGGGTGTTTCCATTATCTTCTCACTAGACAGGCATTATTTCCTGTAGGGAAAAAAATGCTGCAGAATAATTTGTCCTTATGCAAGTCAACAAGTATTTACTGAACCAGGAACCATCCATCTGCACAAGAGAAGACATAGGTAGAATAGACTTGGAAGAGAAGGAGCATACAGCTATAGAAATGGCAGGTTCTTCAATCTAGGAGACATGGGGCTTTATTTCAGGAGATGAAAATGAGGGGTCAGAAAATAAATGGAGGCGTTATATTCCCATTTCCTATCAGAAGCAATAAATAAATAAATGATAGATGACATTCAGTTTACCCTGTGTTTGTTAAGAGCGATGAATAATAAACTAAATCTATAGATTAAAGACTCTGGCAGTTTGAAATACACTCCATTAATTTAGAGAATGAGTGGAAAATATTCTTAGTCCCAGCACCTGCTGTTGAATTCCCCTGCTTTTCTGTGGTTTTACTATTACATTTTCTAATTTTAAAAAATGTGAAGCAGACGAGACAGAAGATATTGTCAAATGCCCAAGGCAAATAAACTGGGAAAATATTGAGAAAATTATATATAACTTTCTGTAATAGCAAAGGGAATATTAAGTGAATAATATTAAATTAAGAGTCAATTCTAACAAGAAAAGTAAAATGTGGAACGGTGTCCCTTTTAAACAAATATCCAAAATATCCACTGAATCCTAAGGGGTGAAATCTGTCTGTGTTGCTTCAACACAGAATATGGGATATGAATCAATCTTAATTTATGCGGTAGATTAATTGCACATTTTTAATGTGAATCAGATCTCTCAGGTTCTGTACTTATAAAAGTCACCTTTACTGGCCCCATATGAGAGCTCGGTGCCAAGACCACCCAGTGACTTTACTTTGAAGGATGCAGGAAACTGTAGAGTCTTAAATTCTCATGCAAACGCTGATTCTCAAATTCCTAACTTAAAGAATAGGACAATGGAAACTCATAGCACATTACAATAAAAACACCCTTTGCACCTAGAAGAGAAAAAGTCCCTTGTGAGGTTCCCTTCTGGGTTTCCCTGTGTTTCTCTAGATGTCCCAAAAAGTGAACAAAAGACCTTTTCTCTTATAGGCAATTATGACAAAGAGCATTAGGTAGGTGCCTGAGAAGCTGTATCATTAAATCCCTTCTGCTGTTTAGGAAGGGAAAGACCTAAAATGGGAAAGAAGGCCAGTACCATGTTAAAATACTTAAGAGGTCAAATAAAATCTGACTGCAGCCAGCAATGTTTGGATTTTTCCTTTGGCTCAGAGAACAAGCTGTACATCATCCAGTAAATGTGTACTCTACAAGGGGTCAGAGGAAAAAACATCTGCCCATACTGGGCAGCTGCTTCAGTCCCCTCTTGTTGCCAAGTTCCTAAAAGTGCCCAGAAGCATCTGATGCATTAGGTCTCCTGCCTCTTCCTGGGCTGATGGGTTCATGTCCACCCCAGACCCTTGTGCATTAAATGTGACATTAATGTGCAGAGAGAAGGGGGAAAGCCCTCATGAACCATATTGTTTGTCCTTCTCCTGACAAGGCTGCAACTCTTACATCAAGTTTTTTATCCCAACTTGAAGGGGATTGTGGAAACCTTGAGAGGGAAAGAGAGCTCCTCACTCCTTTGCTGGTTTGCCTCCAGTCCACAGACTTAAAAATCAAATATGTTCCAGCCTTACCCTGAAGACAATTTGTTACTTGCAAGAAAGGAGATAAAATTCTCAGCTCAATGGAGAACATAAAACCAGCTTTCTCAGTAGAAAAGACAGCAAAGCAGGAGGTGGTGAAACCTCCCTGGAGAGCAAGGCAGCATAGGAAAACTTCATGGCAATGGGAGGAGTAGTTGCATTAATGCTTCCTGACCCATGTTTTTCCTGTGAATGTATATTAAAATATGTAATAGATTTGTATCTGTGTATTTGTCAGTCTACAAAGCCACAAAAATCACAGCATTTGTCAGTAACAACAGGGATGGACTTCCAACAAAATCAGCTGTTCTGAGACACACTGGAAAGAATCATGTCATAAGTGTGGGGAAAACCTTTTTCACTTTCATATACCTGTAATTCTACTGCATCTGGGGCTGATTTCTGGCAGGGTAATGCAAAAATATAAGAAGAGTTCCGTGGTGTACTGAGTATGCTGAACTTTACAGCCACCTGCACTCATGACATTCTTAGTGTTTCAGTATGGTCTGGGATAGCAGTAATCTGCAAAAGGGATGGAAATTATTTCTCAATTTTTATTTCTTTTGGATGTGCTATCTACCAACCTGACTTAACTAAAAAAATTTAGATTGGAGCTGGCCTAGGTATTTGGCTAATACACTGGCTTCTTGCCTTCACCTTGAGCTTTTTTTTTCCTCTAGGCATACAAAAACTCAGCAGTCTGTTTAAAAATGAAGAAGTCGTGACACCTAGTGGTGAGTTAAACACCAATAACTTCTATTTCCCTCAGGACTCGCACGTGTTTTCCACCGACGCGTTGTTCCTGGTCGGACTGCAATGCGAGAGAGATGGGCATTACCCTCGCAGCTCTGGACATCCAAGCAGCTCCTCATTTCTTTTACAGTCCCCTGCAATGTGTGTGTGTCTTGTTGCATCAGACTCCCGTGTTTCTCCACAGAAGGTGGCATTGTCAAAGCCCCTGTGCAGCCCCAGGCCATGTTCCTTATTGAACATGACATTTTGAGTAGCAATTTATACCAAGATCAGTTCAAGTGCCTTGACATTGGAGAGAGAGGGACCATGGCAGAATCCTGGCATAAGACCAGCTGGGAATTTTAGGCTCATTTTCTTGTCAAGTACTTATTCATCAAGGCTGTTTTCAGATGGTGACTCAAAAATGTATTGTATGGCATGCTGCAAATTCCTGGCAGGCTATTTAAACTGACTCAGTTACTGGCAAATTCTTTTGCTTTTGAAGACTACTCAGAGTCTGCCTTGGTCAGCAGCAGTCAAAAAGTACATACTGGCTGTGATACCATGACAAGAAGTCGCACTGAAAAGCAGTAAACCAGTCTAGACATGTGCAAAAAAATTATAGGTTCTTTCCAAACAGTGGCAAGCCTTGGAGATTTTTTTTTTAATTTACTTTTTTAGGGAAGCAGAACAATGTACAGTTGTGCTCGCGGTAACTAGGCTGCAATCACCAAGTGGCAAGATTTCTTGGTTTATTGAGCCAACTGGCTGGGGAGCACCCGTTTTTTATCACAAGAATGAGCTTCAGTGCAAAAAATTTCAAGTGAAAACATCACCGTAGGTTGTTCGGGAATCTGGGTGCATGCTTCTTTGCATCTGTAAGGGCTGTTAGCAGTGCAGCCTCACAGCTTCATGTCCATATTTGTGCATGCTATATCAAGCATACTTTCCACTGCTTTCAATGAGACAAACTCCTTCCTCCTCCTCTGTCTTGCAGAAGGGATGCATGACTAAATTGCATGTTGTAACAGAGAAATGGAAACTGAATTACTTGAATATACAAGATTTGCTTCATCTAAAGATTTATTTTACCACATGAAACTTCCCCAGTTTGCTGTCTTGGGTATAATTAACACTTATACCACCGGAGTGTCTGGATATAAGGCAAGTGAATGTAAAAACATCAGTTCTGTCCAAAATGTTCCAGTTTCTATCCCTTGAATCATCAGCATGTGACCTATTCTGTGCCAATATTAATAACCATTGCTCATGGCTTTCAAACAACTCAAACTATTTAAAAATTAATTCTGTTTACAGTGCCTTCTAGAGGAAGTATTTTGTAGAAGTGAATAACTCAAACTGACTAGTGGCTACCCACAAAATATGACTATCCAGTAACAAAATGAATCATTTAGAACTTAGCTGGCAAGGAATGGACATATTGTTGGAGCAAACATCAAGTGGAGATCAGATCCAGCAAGTGGGAGTCCTGGGTTCTTTTTGCACTGTACCATACATTTCCCGTGCTGCTCTGACAAAAGCAGGCCTAGCCTTTGTCATCCCAAATCCCACTGTTTGCTTTTTTTGCACAGAGTTGTAACCTGTGGGGGTGACATTCAGCTGTTCCTCCTAGAAACACTTTTAGTCATGAGTTGGAGGCCATAGATTATATTTTGATGTTGGTTTTCCCTCTATAAGAGGCAGATGGCCACCAACTGGTACATGACAAGGTTGTTTGAAGTCTCTGGTATGGGCCAAGGGCTAGTATTTCTTCAGTCTTCACTGAAGAGAAACAACACAAAATAGAAAGGCAACACTAATGCTGGCAGCTCTATAACCTGAAATAGGTAATGCAGTCATGGACAGAACCAGTGCAGCCAGAGTTTTTGAAGGGCCAAATTGAAAGCGTGACTTTGGTTCGTAGGTCCAGCAACAACGATGTGTTTGATCATTCTCATGCCAGGCAGGACAGTCTGCTGGAGTCTGTGTTACGCGGGTACATACACCAGAACCTCTTCTATCTCTTGCTCTTGCATTTTCATGATTCTCCTACTCACAGATAGGACACAAGAACTGTAAGGTAGAAAGCAGCTGCCAGAGACACACTGAGAAGTAAATTCTTAGGTGATACTCACTCACACAGGGGTTTGAATGCTCAGCTAGGATGTGATTTTTAAGCAAGTACCTGTACTGAGTGCAGCTGTGATGTGGACAGTAAATCCCCAGTGTATCGCACTCACTTGCATGGCTAAGCCTGCAACTGCAGAATCACACAATGGTTAGGGTGAGAAGGAACCTCTAGAGATTGTTTAGTCTAAATCCCTTGGTCAAAGCAGGCTCAACTACAACAGGTTGCTCAGGACTACACCCAATTGGGTTTGAATATCTTCAAGGACGGAGACTCACAACCTCTCTGGGCAACCTGTGTTGATCCTGAATCATCCTTCAGTTTGAAAAAAAAAAAGGCTTCTGATGTTTAATGAAATTTCTTGTCTTTCCACTGGATACCACTGAGAAGAGTCTGGCTCTATTTTCTTTACACCCACTGTATCAGGTATTCATCCATGTTATTAAGAATTCCCTCTAATCCTACTCTTACCAAGTCAAACAATCCCAGCCCTCAGCCTCTTCTACTATGTCAGATGCTCCAATCCATTTGTCATTTTTGTGCCGCTTCCCTGGACTGGCTGAAGTATGCTCATGTCCCTCTTGTAGTGGGGAGCCCAGCACTGGGCCCAGCACTCGAGATGTGGCCTCACCAGTCTGAGCGAAGAATCACTTTCTTTGACCTACTGGCCATGCTCTTCCCTTATGCAGCCACAGAAGCTGTTGGCTGCCTTTGCTGCAAAAGCACATCTCTAGTTCATGTTCAACTTGTTGTCTACCAGGACATCCATCTGAAGTCTAGTTCCATATTAATGGCTAGTTCCAGCTGTAGCCTTCTTTAGCTTCCTTGATTGAATGGCTTGAGTTTCTCTTTAATACATAGATAAATGTGCCTGGTCTGTTGGGCATCATGGACTGGTTCTGCATCAGTGCTATTTAATTATTCAGTAGCACTGGGAGCCTTGAAAGGGCCTCCAGGCTGTTGACCAGTTCAGCAGAATGGAGTCATACTTTACTGCCTAGAGCTGACAGAACCAGCAGCACATTACTGTGATTTCTGGTGAGCCAGGGTAATACCTTCCTATGCCATAAGCTTTACTGGCATCCTAACACTGCAGAATAGCTTGAATTGAGGGAGGAGCTGCTTTTCCCGGTAATCTCATTGTTGTCCTCGTGGATAAAACAATGATGTGATCTCTACATACATATTTGGGGCACCTCTCAGGCCTACATTTCTTTGCCCTACAGCAGGAGGAAAATTCACCCTTTTCCTAGTAACTTGAGTGAAATTCTTCTACGAAAAACCCCAACTGCATTCTCCAAAAAGCAACAAAAATGAACACAGTGTTAACACTCCAAAAACAGGAAATACCCCTAACAACACTCTATGTCATCACATAACCTAGATTTCAGTTGAGAATAT
Organism: Edolisoma coerulescens; assembly: GCA_013397115.1. Classification (NCBI taxonomy): domain Eukaryota; kingdom Metazoa; phylum Chordata; class Aves; order Passeriformes; family Campephagidae; genus Edolisoma; species Edolisoma coerulescens. Next base: position 3,165,971 of record VWZW01001499.1, read on the forward strand.
GGGTGTTGTTTTAGATAACAAAATACAACATGTGTTCACCATTAATCTTCTTGAACATTTGTTTGGCCAGAAAATGTCTGTGATCAACTTACTTATGTAAACAGGTCTGTGCTTCAGACTAAAGTGGTAAGATGTTATTCCAAGGACTTGCATTGCAGGGAATCTCTCCTTAACTCTAATGAGATTCATTTAATGACAGCCTCAGTATTGGTGTCTGTACTTCAAAGACTTTTATGTTCAGTTTAAATTTCAAAACTTAATAAAAAATCTTGCCTCAAAGGAGAAAAGCACAACCTCGAAAAATCTACCATTTGTCCCCATTCTGTTTGCAGTTTCAATATCCAGTGCTTTTCCATCTGGTTTGTGAAGAAACAAAAAGCTGTTTCTTCTTTCATTACCAAAAGGCAGATGCATTCATTGCAGTGGAACACCCTGGAGAGGCTTCCATTCATCATGTAATTTTTTTACAGGTATAGGACCATATAAAAAAATTAAATAAAAAATGAGGAAAAAAAGCTTGCTTTATTTAAGGAAAATAAATGGTACATCTCAGTTGTGTCAGCTAGTTCCAGGCACGACTGGTGTATTTCGTTTACGCTTGAAAATGTAGATAGTTATGTAGGCACATAAACTATCAAAACTTTTAATTGCAGAATATTGGTGCAGTAAATTAAAACATGCAATTTCCTACAAGCTCTTGCTCCCCATAGTTGGTCTCTTCATGTCTTTTTGTTTCAGACCAAAGCAAGAACCTGCAAACAGCTTCAGTCCAGACAGTCCAAAGGCAGTGTGTAAATGGGGAGCAAGGCTCTTCTGGAGTTGTGATCACTGCAGCTTCTTACTGACTGTGAACCTTCCCTGTCTTTCTTTCTGCATTTGTAAAATGTAAAATACATCTAAGAACTAGCCAAGAGCCATATACTTACTTGTGTCTGGGGAATTTAGCTCCTCACAATCAAAGGAGTTAATGCTTTGATTGCTTGAAGGTTAATCCAAGATTTTAAACTGTCTGATAGGAATTCATGTCCAGATGAAAGGAGCCCCAAGTTTGCAATACACACAGCCATTAGAAATATTTATCATTGAGTCAAAGCATTGAGTCAAAGCACTGAAGAGGATTAGTCTCAGCTGTGCCAATTCCAGAACCCAGTATCTTAATTGCATTACATATTTTGGACACTGTCCTGAAACGCTTCCGAAGATCATAGAGATAAAGAACTCTTGAGATATGGTTTTGTTTTGCTTTTAAATCTGTAGTTCAGTTTACCCAGGATGATTGTTTTAAGGATTTCTTACACAGTTCTGCGTTCAGTAGCTGGGGAAATGGTACAGAAAAGAGTGTATTAAGAGACACGTAGAGTAATAGGGAAAGTACGAAAGCTAGAAAGGGCAGAGTAAGGGAAATAAAGGACAACTACACTGGTTCTTAATATTTCAAATCCCTGAAAGGATGAGAAGAAAATAGAGTTACTTTTGTAGCTGCAAAGAGAATTTGGTAGATTTAGAAAGATGACAACTGGTATAAATGACATGGCTTCTTCTCCCTACTTTGGCAGAAATTGTACCCCTCAGAAAATGTGCTGCCATTCCACTGTATTTTAGTGCTTTTAAATGCATTTTAAAGCTATATCTGCCATTCTGCAGAGCTTGAAACTAAAGAATCAGAAATGCTGACAAATTAAATGAGCTGAAGTCAGGCCTCCCCTTCCAATTCCAAAATTATTAATGCCACCCCTTTTTCATTTGTACTTCAGTCCTAGTATACTGAACTGAACACTTGCAAGTCTCCAATATACTGGATTTTTCTGCCAAATATTGCTCTAAAGCCCCTCTTTCTATGCAGTTTGGCCTGCCACAATGCTGTCATGACAAAGGTTCATTCAGAGATACTATCCCATTATATCTACAAGTGATTGAGATCCGTAGAAGTCTAGGTTGGTTGTCTGGAGTTGTTGGAAATTACGAAAATCCATCTTAGCCTGTTACATAAACTTGTTTTGAAAGCAAAATGAAATTAGAAGCAGATAGGTTGGCTCGTATCAAACAGATAGCTTAAATCAATAGTGATAGTGAATATTTACAGCTATTTGGTCATACAATGATTACAACAATGAGAAAAATAGGAGGAAATGTTTGTAGCTGAAGTCACCAAAATGCACCGTAAGTAATGTTCATGGAATGTGGTTGTCAGCTTTCATGTTGTTTTTCTGAGGGTCACTGAACAGAGGCAGAGGAAAACAGACTGGGAAGAGCTCTTATCATCATGGATGTCATCTTAGTGTGTCTCAGAGGGATCCATCATTACACTAACACACTTCTAATAGAAGCCTGCTCTGGTGCTAGACCTGGATTTTGGCTGGATTTATTCAGTGAGAAAAACTCCCTGGGAGCCCTCATTTCCTGAGTCACAGCTTTGGAGCACAATCTGAACAGCTTTGGGGACAAGAATGTTAAAGGTGCAGCAAGTAAGGTCTCGAGCAATTCTTTGTCAGAATCTGGACAGCTTCAAGGCTCCTTCTTACAATTTGAAAACTCTGTCTTCCAGGATTCATTATCCCTAGACTTCAAATATATGTAGAAGTTTAAGAATGCAAACAGAGCCAAACACCTCCAAGTCTGCAGTCAAGATAATTTCTTTTGATACTGCCAAAATGTAATGTTTAGCTTCTGGGATTTTTTATATTTTCTCTTCCAAAACCAACTTCAGATATTTCCTGTCTTGCCTTCTGAGGTGGTATTGTTTCCTTTTTCCTGTTCTCTCCATCACTCTCTAGTTTCCATCCTAAAGACAATCATGACTGTTAAAAGCTCCATAGTTCAGCAACACAGAATCACAGAATCATAGAATGTCAAGCGTTGGAAGGGACCTTAAAGGTCATCCAGTCCCAGCCTTCAACATGGGACGAGTGGAATTACCACAAGAGGCCCAGTAAACTGATGTTGTAGAAATGGTCTGAAAGAATCTGGATTATTTGGAAATAGGATTTTAGCCATGAACAAACTTCTCTATAATGGAAGAAGAAATAAGCTGGGCAATGACCAGTTTAAATATTTTTGGGTTTCTCTTGCACATGTTACATTTTCTCTGTGTTCTGTTCTTTCATGGATAAAATTAAAAATACCACGATCTTCACATCAAACCTACATCTGGAGGATTGTGTAAATCTTCTCGTTGCTCTGGATGTTACTGTTTCACTTGGTGGAGACTTACAACAGATTTATTACATTTCTGTTAGTTTCTGTGTAATTTATGAGGGAACCAAAAGAGTTATATAATTTCAGGAGGGGATTGGATGGAGTATTTACCTAAAGTAGTATGGACTGCTATGTGGAAAACTGAGGAGATGTCAAATACAGACTGAGCAAACTGGGCCCGAAACTCTTTCCAAACAGCCGCAGCTCAGGTTTGAAGTGATCAGTACTCAAAGTGCTCTTGATATGAGGCACACAGTGGGGGAAATGAATTTGTTTTCTGTTTTGTAATGGGATTATCTGAATTCATTTCACATTTATTCTGTACACAGTACTGGTAATAAAAATATAAACCCACTTGATGCTGTATTAAGAACCTAATCCACTGCCCATTTCTGAGTATCTTTTGAGTGTTCAAGCTGCCAGCAATCTGACTACGTATAGAGCTTTTGCAAATGGGCCTGTCTCTCCAATGGGCCTCTCAGTGATTGAAACCAAAATCCTGATTCCAGCTTTCCCTGTTTTGAGGACCCTGTTAATATCTGAATTTTGTTGCATGATCTTGCCATGTCTGTCTACTGCTGATAGCAGGCACCTTTTCGTCTTCCAGGAGCTGTGTCTGTGCTCAGAGAGAGCAGCCAAACTGTTCTCAAACTATGTTCAGGGTCACACTAAGGAAACACCCTCTTGGAAGCTGCCTGGTTCTTTGTTCCTTCCATCAATCTAAAATAAATGCCATTGAAAATGTCTCATTCCTCCTTGTGTATGCAAAGACCATGGGAACACTGACAAGTCACTCTCTTTCAGATACTGCATACAAAATCAGAGGAAATAACAATGTTTGGATCTTTCAAGAAAATCCAAAGTGTCCAGATTTCTTTGGCAGACATTCCCACTTTGTTTTTCCAAGCTGAGAAGCATGGAAGTGCTTTTTCCACCTCTTTCTGCCTCCCTGTCACTCATAAGTAAGGCTGATCATACTTGGAATGAGAGGTAAAACTTAAAAGTGGATGGAAAAACACATCCAGCTGACCCACAGGGGAACTGCGTCCTCTACCTGCTGCTGTCTTCTTTCACATGTTTTACCTTCTTTCTGCAGGTTGACTCACTACATTCTTCTGCCAATTATTTATCTTCTGTTTTCTCTGTGTGCAGAGCAAATCTCTGATGCTTGTGGGACTGTTCCAAGTTCAATAAAATTTCATTTTCTGAAGATTACAAGATTCCTCAAACTCCAGTCGCGATCTGGAGCCAGAGGGAGGTCCAGTTTGCGTAAACCCAAAGCTCTGCCACAGGCAAGTGACACATATATCTCATTAATAAAGTTCTCAATCTGAAAGTGTTATTTTCTATGTGAAAAAAGTCATCTTAACTGACTATAAACTATTGCTGAAATTTTAATTGGAATTATGCACACAGTCTTGGCTGGCGTAAGCAGAAAATATTTGCACAGACATCCACTGTCCTGACCCACAGATAGAGTTCAAACAAACACTGATGGGAAAATTAAATTAGAAGTACAGGATATTGTCCTTCATTCTCTGCATTCAGCCTCCTCAGATGGCAGAATCTGAAATTTATATGGCATTTTAATTGGTCATAAACAAACTCAAAATGATTCCAAGGTTGGATCTGAACAGATTTCATACATGAATATTTAATATTCATAACGTTTGCAAGGAGGACTATTCTGAATGTTGAAACTTTGCGTTCATCTGCAAGACAAGGAAAGCAACAGAGGTGAGCAGTGGAAGCTTAGGCAGAAAATCCCATTAACATGCTTCCTGCTCCCCTGTGCCATGCCACAGTGATGCATCAAACACCTGAAGTGTTTACTTTTTCACTAATACTATCAGTGTTTCTATTTTTCTCTTTAGTTTTTGTATCTGTATCTGTCTCCATGCATGAAGTTAAATCTGGTATGGCAAAGGAATTTAGTACTATGAAAGAGTATTTTAGTCTTTTTGGACAAATGGAAAAGTTGGGGAGAAATTCTATTTTGGAAAACCTGACATGGGAATTAAAAAAATGGGCGTTAATGAAAGCATTTGTTTTGTCTCAGCTATCAGTATTTAATATAATGTTTAGTTTAAAAACTTTTTTAACATTTTAACATACACATAAATTTCAAATAAAATAAAAAGGAAAGAACATAATATCTTTAAATATTCAAATGAAACATGCATGAATGGGATGAAACAATTGCAGTGCTATTTACCAGCTTCACAAACAGCTCAAAACTGTGATTTCTTGCTTGCTGTCTTTTCTTTACAGCAAATAATTCTATCCAGTCTCAAAATAATCCATAAAGGAATCATCTTAGCCTTCATCAGACCGCTGTTAACACCCGCTTCTCTCCAAAAACAACTGGAAGGCATAAATCCAATGTCCATCCCCAAGTCCAGTCCCTATCCTATCCCAACAGAACTGGCAACAACACATCTCTCCAGATCCTCCTTTCCAGCCATACTGAAATGTATAGTAATTAACCCTTCTTGATGTCAAACTTTATCTCAGCTTTATCAAAACTCATGTTGAACATGGAGCATCTACTAAAGACCTAAAGCAAATACCAAATTAAAATTTTGTCCGGAGTCTTATCCATGCCCCAGCTTCTTTCACAGATTACATACCTGCTTTTCCCTACTTAGATCAACAGTGAAATGGGAATTATTGATCTCACAGAACCCAGGCACAGAACAGGCCTCTCAGACTTTATGTAAAACACAGCACCAACCATTGCTTCCCTCTCAGGAGAAGCCTTACTTGCCCACGCAGAAAGCACACACCCTTCCTAACCATAGCTTTCATCCTGCCCCAGAGAACTGAAGGACTCCAATAATAAGCCAACCTCTGCAGCCCCTGCTTTCCTGAACAGCACTTTTAATATTGTCTAAATTTCCAGTCCAGAAAGATAATCTCCTTGTTCTAGGCCTCAATGCCCTGCAAGTAACCACACTAATATTTGAATTTTGCTTCACAGATCCTTAGTTTGAAATCCAGTCCTATTGGTTACCATATCCAAAACCTTTTCCATATTTCCTGCCATTCACTACTCACAGGAAGCCACAACCTGTCAGGATCCTGCAAGAAAATTATCTGCATTCAGCTTTCTTTACCTTAAACACAATGTTAGCCAATGAACAAAATAAAACCCCACCAACTCAGACACCCTAAAAATTAAGTTTGGAGAGAACCACACAGCTCACTACACATAATAGCTCACACATGATTCCCACAGAACTTTGTAGGTCCACCTATTAACTTGCTCTTGTAGCTTCCACTTTCCTGGAGCATCACATTCAAGATCAGGATGTTTTTTTAAATACAATACCAATAAGTTCTACTGAGTTCATACCACAATGAGCGGCTTCTCTGATACCAAAGTTTGCTCTTTTTCCTTAGCTTCTGAAGGAACTAATGTAAAACCAAGACCTTAACTCTCTTTTACCAGACTTGAGATCCTAAGTCACCTAAGAGCATTCCTGATAGTGAATCCTCTAACATGCTCAGCCCAGTCACTGTTTTCTGCCAGAGGATGAATTACACGTTATTCATTGCTAAGAGAACTAGTCCTGAAACTACTCTTGAGAGTTGGCCTACTCTTCCTATCCCAACTAGCCAGAAGCTATAAATCCTTGCCACCACCAGCCCTCACCCTAGACACACCTCACTGACAAGATCCTGCAGTAAATGTATTTGTCCAGCTTTTCCTTTCCTGAACCCTAACCCCACCCCTCCCCCCGCTGTAGCCATATAGCTCATCCCTGCCACTCCAGAGCATCAGCCATAATGGTAACCTTAACGGTAACCAGTCACTTCTCTCCACCACAGAATTAATCACCTGCAGACTGATCATCTCTCCACTGCTAGACAGAAAACCTGTGAAATTAGGCTTACAGGGCAGCAAAAATGCCAATAGAGGAAAATTATCTTCCAGTGATATGTTCCTTTTTCTCAATTGGTGCTTGAAAACCATTTTAAAAGGTACTATTGTCAGTTTTAACTGTGCTTTTGTTTGAAGCAATGAGTTTTAGTTTTAGTGTAGCTTGTCAACACTTTTACTACCCTGGGCTAACAGACAACTTGATTTTTGTGGCTTAATAGCAGAAGGAGAAATTTGTGAAGGCTTTTTCAACATCAGGAATGCTATGCAAGGACAAATACACTATCTCCAGTAAATGTGCAAATGCTTTACCAGATCTAAGCTGTATAGAGTTTTGTTGGATGGGATTTTTATCTTTACTTTTATTTATATGTGTTAGAAGATATTTTCACTTATTGCAAAAAAAATCAAATAAATTCATGAAATCATATTCTCTCTTTTCCTCTATAAAATTCTCATTCTCCTAATCCAGTGCTAATTAAAAATTGTGATCTCCATTAATTTTAATAGGTTTTGGAAGAAACCAGTACCTTATAAAACTAACAGCATGACAAAATAATGTCTCAGAATTAATACGAACACTTCTGTCTATATATAAATTTCTTCGAAAGCAATTGCCTGGAGTTTTCTACAGGTTTGCCTAACCTTATTTCTTTTTTGGCAAGAAGTCATTCCCCAAGGGCATTATTTAGTTCCCCTTCAAGTCAAAGATAAAAATTCTCTTGAGTTTCATGGGAACAAGGGCATTCTAAAAATAAAATTCCTTCTCTGATAACCTCTAATGGATTTTTTTTTCTCAGAAAGCAAACACAACAAAGATGACCTTTGCATCAGTTCCATTTCTGTCCTTAGGGTGTAACTCTGTTTAGTGCAAAAACAGCTCAAGGATATGCGAAGGCAGGTTATGTCATCTCATGCTCCCTCTGGATTGCCCTGAGGCAAAATTGTGCCTTTCTGGTGGTAGTTTACAGCTGTTTCTGGGCGTTGGTGTAGCTCAGGAGCCTCCAGATAAGTAGGGAAAAAAAGTTACCAATGCATCACAGCAGGGGCAACTCTTTTTTGAACTCCTGGAATTTCTCAGCACCGCTGGTGTACTGCCATGATTACCACAGAAGAGGCTGTAAGTCTGCTCTTAGTTTCTATGAATCCTTCCTGAGGATGGGAAGAAACAGGGCTGCCACAGAGGCAAGAAGAACAAAGAATTAAACTTGTATCCCAGCCACATATCAAGTGTGTAAGTCAAAAAAGAATTAAAATTATTACACAGATTCAGGAATCAGACCATGCTTGAGCCTCTCTAGCTATGAATTCTTCACGTCTGTGCAGAGGCCCACAGGAGACTTTGTGACCCAAGCTTTCCAGGAGAGAGGCATATGTTTAAACTTTCTGGATCTCACTTTAGGTAAAACAATGAGCAATCTGTTGTGATGAATGCTGCCTGTGTGCTGTGCCCTTCTCCTCATCTGCTGTTTACTCTTGCAGTTAAACAAGGCTCTGCAGGACATTTCCTAATGTCTTTTGGAGACTCCTTTGTTGTTCTGCATAAATATGTGGTACTGCTGTTACCTTGCTCCGTGGGCTCTGAGCTGGGTGGCCATGCTGGGCTCAGCAAACACCACTGGAATTGGAGCCACTGTTCACTTGGGTATGTGAGCAGAGTGAGGGACTGAACCACACAGACACAACCCATATCAAAAACCATTGTCAACCTCTCTAGAACATCTTTGCAAGCATCTCTGCTTAAATAAATGCTGTCCGTCAGGTTATCTGTTCAGACAAAAGCTGAAAGAGAAAGGGATGTTTGCTTGTGCAGGCATATACGCATTTTTCCTGTTTTACTTGTGTTTTGTAGCTGGATTTTTAAAAAGGAAAATAAAAAGAAGACAAAGAAGAAGGAGAACAGGAAGGCAATGGGAAGCATTTTCCTGCAAACACAATGATGACAGAATGTTTACATTAAACTGATGGATTTGCTTGAAGCAACTGCAGTGTGAAGACAAAATCATGGTTTTAGACACACACAAAGGTTAAGTATTTAATTTTAATACTGACAGTGTATTCGTTTGTACAGCTATTACACCTTTCCTTTCTTTTAAGGTTTATTAAAATATCTCATACTATTCAAGCACTGCTTACACAAGTACCGTGTGTTCTTCACCAGTAGAGGACAGCACGAACCCAGCTATTGTCCCAAAAGTTGCTCCACCTTTTCTCCTCCTTTCTTCACCCAGCAGCTGAAGTCAATGGAAGTTTCCTCGCTACCCTTTTTTCAAGACGAATACCCGGTCTCCTTACTGAATGTTTTCCAGTGAAGTAAAATTTAAGCATATGTTTTATCACTGGCAGAAATCTCTAACGACCAACATACTCACAAAGCTGCTGTTGTGCTTGTTTTCTTCCTTCCAAGATACCATTGACCTGGGAGATCCTCTAACATGTCTCACAGACACAGAAAATACAGAATTTAAATCACAGGTGAGCCTGACAGGCTGACAGATGAACAAGTTGTGTTCTTCTGCAGTTTGCAGATGTCACCAGCCTGCAGTTTGCTCTTCGCTAAATGTTGCTTTCCAAGATGGGAATCACAGAACAGCACCAGCCTTGAAAAGCACATAGAAAAACAGTCTTTGTCCTAAAACACATTTTATCGTACCTTAGACAAATCTGACCCATTCAGGCAGATAGAAAGAATCCTGGCAAGGGGATAAGCTCCAGATTCTGCACTGCAGTTCATAGTGGATAATCACAGGAGGTGGCTGGTTCTTCCTTTCTACTTAGGGATTGACCAGGAGACCTTACTTACTGCCTAATTCATAAGATGCAATGAACTGTTGCAAATCCCTCATTATTTCAGCTTTTGCCTTAATTCTTGTTTGTGTTCCTTAGGCCTACCTCAATCCCATGTGTGATCTGGGCTCTGGGCTGTCCCTGGCTGCCATGCCTGGCTGGCCCTGCTTGGTTTACTCCGGTAGCATGGGGCTGACACGGCTTCTGCCCTATTGTCTTTGTTATGCTTGGCTTCCAGCTGCTCCCCAGCGCTGGGGAACAGCTGGATTTTGCTGTATCCTCACATTCACCCACCCCACAGCAGCTCAAAAGCTGCAGAAAAATGACACACAAGAAACAAATATTTAAGTTTTTCTTTGAATATTGCCTGGGTAGTACTTCTGTCTCCCTGCTTAAGTGAGTCCTACTTGTCTAAGTTTGTGGTTTTCTTTTTTCAAAGTGAGTGACAAGAATTTTTCCAAGCCAGGTTGCTTTAATGAAAAGATTGTTTTTAAAATAATCCTTACTCTCAAATGGACTCTTCTGTGACTTGAAAAAAGCCTACTCCCACTCTTTATACCCAGAAATTCAAAACTGAAGTCAACACCTTGTAGGAATGCAGGTTTGGAATTGCACATGTGCACTATGGCTGGGTATAGATAATGGTGTAGATATTGTTAGGGAATGATTGAGTTATTTTACCGAAGCTGTTTAACCATGAATACTTAAGATGAAATTGTGGGATGATTTCAAACCACCCAAGCTTTAAGTTTGTCAAATGCTCTCCTGTTAGCTGTAGTGGGCAAGTTGCTGGCAACAAATTAGACTTTGGCAAAACTTTGACGTTTTTGTATGATTTAGGGCACCTAACTCTGCATGAGAAGAGTGATAACCAGGTTAGAATGGGACAAAGAAAACTGCAACTTTTATTACACATTTACTTTGGCTTTACCCAAACTGTAAGTTTGGGTTTCTGTTGTGAGCTTCTACATTAGGGTGTGAAGCACAACATTGCCGATAACTTGGCAAGAAATTATCAAACCCTAAATTTCTTTTGGTTCATAAGAGAATTTCTGTTGATTTTTGAAAAAAACTGAGTTGGTAGTAGGACATTTAGGGGAAGCCCTTCTGATGGGGCATTGGATTGTTCTTGTGTTCATTCAACAAGCAGAGCCAAGAGCCTGTAGCTCTGTCTGCCTTTACTTGTATGTCTTGCTGTTGCATGTCTACAGCATATGCCACACCTTCTGCTTCTCTGCAGGCACTCACTGTATAATGTACTGAGTCTGGTCACCCTCAGCTCTCACAGGGAATTCAGGGTTTATCTCTACTAGAATTTGAATTGTAATGTTTGTGCCATGTTGAGTACACATGTAATGCTCACAGCCACTTTTCCTCAGAGCGGTAAAATTGGTATCCATTGAGCAGCTTTTCAAAAATGGTTTTGCATTTGTTGGGAACAGCACATAATTAGGTATCTCTAATTCAGATCCCAAGTCTGTACTACAAAGTGTCTCTTAGCTAACTTTGGAAAAGCCATGTCAATTTTCAAGCTCATCTGACTCTTCCTGCAACTTCTAGACTCTGTAGAAACACTTCTTTCACAGAAATACTGTTCCACCCTTGCTTTGTCTCTAGGCAAATGTCTGTTTGCTTACTGAACATTGATGAGCCCTGGGCAGTGCAGTGACAGACAGTTTACAGAGAACATGTCTAATTAGCTCTGGGGGAAAAACAAAAAAACAAACTTCTGTCAGTTTTGAAGCGAAGCTGAATTATGGGTGGCTATTTCTTGCCATCCAAAGTTCAGAGAACTTGTGATGTTACCTCATTAGAGTTGTAACAGTTTTTGTGAGCTAATTTTTGTATGGATACGGACTTACTGAGGAGTCTGGGTATTGATTTTGAATAAAAAGTTCTGCTTAACCTGACTTACAAGTTCTCCTTGAGTTCCTGCAGGGGAATCTCAATAGACCAGGACTTTGCTTTTTAATCCTCCTTTTTCATGGTCTCTATGGCATCCCAAGTGTTGCCTCAGCACTGATGGTACAGGCAGCAGTAACCTTGAAGACTTCTTTTCAAATGCCCCATATCTTCTTGCATTTTGAGCTGTGTCAAGTGTAGGCCTACCTCACACTTTCTGTACCCTCTTACCTCCTAAAAGTAATCCTAAGAAATCATGAAAGATGGTACACTGTAAGTTATGCATCATCTCAGGCCCACTTAGTCCTGTGGTCTCTTCTTAGATAAATAATAAAGAGCTGAGAAGAGCTATAGATGGCTTTTAAAGAGTTAATAAAACCATCAGCAGAGCTAATACACATTCTAAGGTCTCTTTTGGTTTTGTGAAGATAAAGCAATACCTACTCAGCAATTTCCAATGCACTGATGCATCTGCAATGCTAGCAATTCCTCCTGCTCTGTTAAAATAACACAGTATCCTTCATTTTGAAAAGATGTTGTCTGTATACAAAAAGAGTCTGACTCAATATGAATATTTAGCGACCATGTTTATTGCATTCAGACTCTCTAGTTTGGGTGGGGTGTTTCTGAGGAGATGCCTTTCTTGGCTTTATGTTACTGCCTTCCCAGAGAGATGGGAGATAGGTTCTCAAAACCATGAGGGATGATATTACATTTTTATTACAACACATCCCCCTGTCTGGTGATGGAATCTAGCTGAGAGGAGTGTCTGGAAAGAGCAGAGCCTCCCCCTGGCTTTGGTTGTCTCAGGCAAAGTCTGGGGTATATTGTAATTCTTATCTGATGCTCCTTAAGGTTTCTGAATTCTTTTGTCTGCAAGTACCAGTATTTCATCTTCTCTTTCATGACAGACACGCATAATATAATGTTTTTTGGTTTTTTTTTTCCTAGAAAGGAGGACTGCCACAAATTAAATGCTATGTAAGTAATCATGGATCTATAATGAGCAAGGACATGTACTCAGCAAGTATTTTGGGCTTTATTCTTTTCACAGGAATGCCTCTGCTCTTCCTTGAGGCCACCAGGCACAGTAGAATTTCAGAGAAATTTCTTGGAGATAACATTCTTGCACAGAAAGGCAAAGTTCTTGTAATACAGACATTAATCTAAATGTTCTGATGACTTGATCAAATGCCCCATAAAGCAAGTATTTCCATGGGCTATTTGATCAGACTTGACAGTAGCATCTTTAGCTTGAAGGAATAAATGCTAATAGTAACTATTTTTTATTCAAAGCCATATAACTTCCTATATAATAAATAAGAATAAATAGCAAGCCTTATTATCAGTGCTGCCCCACATGTTTGCCCCAAATGCCAAGCTACAGTCTGTTTTACTAAGGTGGTCGTTTTTTCTTTCTTCCTTTTGATATTAACAGAGTGTTTATTCCTTTACCCTCTTTAAACTCTGCCCGATCACATAGTTGTTCCTCTAAAGGAAATTACAGGCTGCAGAGAAATCTGGAGAAATATCTGTGTTTTAATACTAGCTGTATGTCATCCAGGATCCCACCGGAGATGACATTATTACTTTTCAATGGCAAGAGCTGGTCACATGGGAGGTGATGTTTTTATTATAATCAGCTGCAGAGAACTGGTGAGGGTGAGCTCATCTGCAGCTGAGTGTGTTTGAACTTTGTACCTTCCAGTACCTTTCAGTGAGCAGTGAAAACTCTCTCCAACTGGGATGTGTTAGGGAGTTAGGTTTCCTGTAAATGTTGAGATCTTAGAAAATGGCCACAGGAAATGAACATTGCAAAATAAAATAGAACTGAAGAATTATGATGTTGGTTATTGAAGCAAAGTAGTTTCATCTGGGTTCTGTAGGAAAGGATTATTATGGTTTAAATATCTGATTTGATTTTAGTCTCCCATTCACAGAATTAGTCAAAAGACTTCTTGAATCTAAGTCATATTACACAAAGCAGATTCCACTTACACTGTGGCTGGCCGTTATGCTGTGACTCTCCTGGGAGATGCTGAGCACCCTTAACTCCTGTCTGAAGCTTCAAGGGCTGCTCTTTTGTCAAAGCCTCGAGAAACATATCACATCTGCTTCCCTGGGACAATTTCCAGACAATATGCATTTAATTGACTTTCGGTGAGGAATAAATGGAAATCTAGTGGCACATCTGGTGCTGCCTTCGAATCAATTTACAGTAGTTAAATGGATTTGAATTGGCACTCACTCGCACGAAGAACCCGTCATGCAGCTCTTTGTTCACTTCACCCCACTAACTAGGCTATCAAATAGTGTCTTTTCCCTTAATGCAGATTTTGCTGAAAAAAAGATGACATTTTGCACATGGCTGGGCTTTAAGGCCGTTAATGAAATTAAAGCACAGAACTCCCAGCACAGTAGGAAACCCAGATAACAGGAACAATCTTTTAGTCAGCACATTTCTGCTCCCACAGGAGCTGAGGCTAATTATCAGGGCCAAGGCATCCAGCATCCAGAGGGGTGAGATGACAGCACAACAGCATTTCTCTGCACAACTGCCCTAGTCAAATTTATTTACACATTCTGGAGAAACAGTGCTTTTGAAACACATTTTCACAGTGCAGACTGGAGAGTGTAGATAATGGATCCATGTAGCTGTCCTATCAAGTTTTCACAACAATTTGCAGTGTTTGGAAAGCAGCTTAGGCAGTTTATACAGTACCATCCATATGGGTTGACCCTGGGTAATTTTGGAAAAGATGTATCAAAGGGAAAAAAAAAGGAGTTTACAGAGGGAAAGGATTCAAGTCTGGAAATCGTCTCCACACAAAACAGACACTTTCTTTCCCCCCTCCCCTAATTTAAGAAAAAGTCAAATAACATTCCACAGTCATCAAAGCACGTTCTCTTATCACCAAGCTGGCTTTGAGTTAACAGCGTACTTATTGATCTTTCTCTATTTTCTTTACTAAACCACATCATAAAAGGTGAGAAAGAGCAGTTTTGTCTGAGCACTTTTATGAGTTAAAAGCATTATTTTGTGCTTCAGGCACTGGGCCAGATCTTCGAACATCTGGTTCAGTTCCTGCTTTTTCCTGTGTGACAAAATATATTTGCATTTCAATTCCCCATCTACAAGGCGGGGATCGTGTTGTTTTATTGTTTTACAGAGGTGGTCAGTTCATGGAGTTTATGTGAATGTTTGCATGGCCCAGTTCAATGAAAATGTGACTTTAAGCTGTGTACAATGGTTGATTTCTTAATGTTTTGATTACCCAGTCCCTGCTCTATCACTGTTTTCTGGGGCTTCAAATTATTTTTAGCAGAGAAAAATGCTGCTTTCTTACTTCCAGTGGCAGTTGTGTGAATAAGTTGTTTACAATGCTTCCAAAAATGTGCTGTAAAGATGGAAATTATTTCAGTCACATGAACTCCATCCACTAAGCTATCTTTTGCAAAGAGAGTCTTTCCACTGTTTTTTGCTCCTCCTGCTCATAGAGCTTCTTCTCTGTTGTTTCCTATACATGAAAAAGTTCATTCAGGCTTCACACCTTACTGTCTCCCAATTTGCAGATGTACAAATCCAGCTGCAACATCGTGAAAGATGAGGAATGAGTACATAATGGTTGCAGTCTGATTTTGGCCAGAACTCAGTTAAGATTTTATCTTAACGCTGCCTTTGGTGTCCAGGGAAAGGCACAAAGGCACTGACCTGTGGGCTGTCTTCCAGCTCATGCCTAGTTGGAATGCTGGCCCCTGGCCAACAGCGCAGCAGAAAGTCAAGTCGTGAAACAGGAGAAATCTCGGAGTCAACTCCTGAAATAGGTGGAGCAGTCGCAGGCGACAAAGTTTTTTTACCATCCACTCTGGGATACATCTTTCCTTCCAAAGATTTTATTGTTTCCGTGGCTTCCTGACAGTTTTCCAGCAAGATTGCAATCTCAGCCTACAAAGCACCAGGAAGATTGATTCAAGCTGAAAGTGATCTTTGGTAAACTGACAGGTTTCTGAGGACTCTACTTTTCTGTAAGGGAGCAGATTGTTTGGAACAAATGCTGCAGATGTTTCCTTTAGGCTGATCATTTCTCTGTGAGTTAGTTCAGGAAAACCTATTAAATTGCTACATAGGACCACAACTTTCCCAAATGTAAATATGCTGATTATATGGTCCTGTTTTTATATCCTAAGAATTTTTCCTTTTAATCTTTCACCAAAAATCACAAAATTATATTCTCAAAATTACAGATTCAAATGTTTTACAACTTGTTTATAATGCAGTATTTCTGTAAACTGTGTGCTGGTCCTTTTACTGCCTCCTTCTAACTGAAGGAGTGTATTTTTCTGTGATGAGGGAATTTTTTTCACAGTTATGCAGGGCTCAGCAATTCTGTGGAACGCTCAGCAAATCGTGTCAATATCCTTCTTGAGCCAAAAAACAAAAGGAAAGCAAGCAAGCAGGCTTTTGAGGAAGGATTCAGCTTTTCATTCCAGGGTTCTTACTCAGAGCAATACACATTCCACAATTTCAGCCTGTTCCCGATAAACACAGAGCACACTCTGCTTTCTCAGGAACAAACATTTTCTAGTAATTTATACATGTCTATTTGTATTGATGAAATGATAAACTAGGTATTTTGAAAAAAATGCCTGGGATATCAAGAAATTGTATGCAGATCTGGTCATACTTTGTCTAGAAGCACACCCCATATTGTGGTACCCCAAAGGACTTTCTGAGACAAGAAATGCTGAGGGATTTTTTCAGGTTTCCACTTAGCCCTGGGGAAATAACCACTAATATTTTTATCATAGTTTGTTTTGAGAAGAGGATGATCAGATAATACAACACAACATCTTCTGTAAAGCAGAATATAAAGAAAAGGTAAGAGGGTGCACCGGGGATTGGGAATGCTTGAACAAGTGCCGTGCATATTCAAAGGGAGACAAAACTCCCTTCTCGCCAGTCTAGAAATGCTTAGTAAACAACCACATGAACAGTGTGGTCTAGAAAAAGGACGCTTCCTTTGTAGCCTATTGTAGCTACAGCAACATTGTTACATTTTAATGCTGTTGGGCACTCCCGAGACAGAAAGGGTATAAAGGACCAGCTTGTGACATCTATGGATCCCCAGCAACTTTGGTAGAGTTGGTTTTTTTTATTTATATGAAGTAAATCAGGCCTTGGTCCTTCTTTGAGACCACTGCTAAGGAGAGTTTCAGGAATTTGTTTCAGAACAGTGATCCAGATAGTTAAACAGATTTGAATGCTTAAGAGTGGAGATTTCAGTGGTGTGGAAGTATTAATAAAAACTAACACAGTATCTAGAAAGCTGATAAAAAGTAGATCAAATAGTAAATTCTGGTGACAAATATTGTGAACAGGCAGGACTTTTACATCAGAAATTCAGTGCAGAGAAGTTCATTCTCAAACATAGGTCAAATTTCAAGATGCTTCCTGATAACATGGGAGGCACTCTGTGCCTGCATGCAATTCCTCACTTAGATAATGCATAGGAAACAAAATGATTTAAACTCCCAAGGCATCTGACCCTGTGTGCAGTTGTCTAGGAACAAAATTATGTACAAAATACTCAGATATTATCAGGGCCTTGTGGATATCGTGATTCCATAGCAATGGAATTTGCTGAAGAATTGTGACTCTTGCTTATTATTAGTTACCATATGAAAGGGCATGAGAAGGAATTTGGAAATTGTCAGGGAAGTCTCTGTGGTGGGCATTTTGCAGACATCTAGTAAATGAACACAGACTACAGAACAGGAAACTGCACCAGAAGGTGTAAATCACAACAGTAGCTGCAGCAGCTGTGATTAAAAGGAAGAACAAACAAACCAACGAACAAACACATTTCCCNGGGAAGTGGTAGCTCATAAAGTGGGTAATGTTCTAGTCTGTATGAGTATTAAAATACCTTTGACAGCGCCAGCCAAGTATCATCCGTGTAGTGAACTATGCTTTTAATGTTAGCTGTGAGAAGGATGAGCTCCAGCCATCTGGAAGGGATGGAAGGCAAATTTGGAAAAGAAGAATTCTCTTTAGAAATGGCACAATTCACCATCTCACTACAGAGTAATTCCCGAACTCTGATTTCTAGTCATATTCATCTCATAAGCCTGCCCCTCCTACCCTTACAGAAGTTTGTCATGCAAATGTAACTGCCAACAGCTGAATATGAAAAAAAATTATGAGTATGAAACTGAAGAGCTTCTTTGAACTGTTTGAGTTAATGCTCAAAATAATTTTTTAGTAAGTCTTACTCTTTAAAATATAAATGAAACAGCTGTGAGATTTCTAATATTCCAGAATGTTTCATACTGAGTTCTTAGGTACACATCTAACATGATGATTTTTAAGTAATCATATCTTATGTTCAATTTAAATCCGACTTCTTTTAATAGATTTATTTTAAATTTCCATCTGCAACTCCCATTTAGCAGGTCTAAGATTCATTCACACTCCCTCCTGATAATGTTTTGTGGTGATTAACAGAGGCCCAGACCGTTCCTTTCTCATTTTATTTAAATTTTGACACCTGTTTGTTGGTTACCCTTACATTGTGCCACCTCAGCTTGGGAACAGACTATAGAAACAGCAGCCACAGCATCACACCAGGACACCAGTGCAGAGCCTGAGGAGCCCAAGGAGAGGAAAAGGAAACTAACAGAGTGGAAGTAATCACTGTTAATCAAGCAGTGTTAATCACCAGCACTCCAGTTCAGTGAGCTTGGCATTGCAGTTTATGAGGGCAAGTCTTAGAACTACTTCCCCAACTCTGCTGGAGCTTTTCTAAGAGTCGGTTTGTGACATCAGGTTTTTTTGGAAAGAATCTGTCAATATGTCTCTGCCTTAATCTTCTAACCATGATTTTATGAATCCCAAATTTTACTGATGACATTCCAGACTAGCACAGCTCCACTGGAGGAGCCGTCATTGTCCTGCCATGACTGGGTTAGTGTGTGTTTGGGGGACGCTTGGCAGTTGTCAAAGTGAATAGAGTCAGGTTAAGAAGGCTAAAACTTAAAAACTTTCAGGTTAAGAAAGCTAATCTAAAAGGGGCAAGTTGTCTTGGGAAGGCAAAAGCCAAGGGTGCATCTGATATCATCAGCAGTCCATGATCAGACATAGGCAGAGGGTGTTGCAGAATTTCCAAACTCTTTCAAGTTTATATCTAAATACAGCCTAGACAAGAACTATTTGAGCCTCACCAGGACAAGCTGAACCCAGATAAGCACTATAACAAAGAATAGGAGTTCTACAGAACAATGCCGAGACATATTGAGGAGTCAGAGAACAAGTAGTGAACTCACTAGAGCCTGAGGGGAAGCTAAACACTATTTACAGCTCTTTGAGACCATAGGGAGTTTTTCAGACTGTCTGTATTTAAGTAGATTCCTCAGTCCTAAACAGCAGTGGTGATTTTAAAAGTCTTTTTTCCTCTTTGCTTTTTCTGCTTTCCATTGGAAGAAAGTAGGGGGGGAAAAGGTCATGAGGTTCTGTATAAAAACCTTGAAGTCCACAAAGTGCAATCTACTCTTATGGCAAACAGTCATTTAATAAAAATCTACTCACAAACTGCTAGCAGTCCTTTAAAAACATAATTAGTCTTCTTGCACCTCTTATGTCAGTGGTCTGGTTTGGTAACTACCTGCTCTGCTCTTTAGAAATCTTGTTTTACCCCTTATTTTGTTAGTATCATCTCGTGCAATGAAGAACAAATTGCTCTATCTATGGCCTTACCTATTTGCTCATTTGAACATCATCACTCATTTAGGCACCTTATCCAGATAGGCTCTTCATGAATGTAGAATCCAGTCTTCTGAGCAGCCTAGCATCCCATCTCTGAAGGTGTTCTGTGCACCCAATCCAGATAAAATTAATTTTTTTTTAATACTGGTGACCCATTCCAGGGGATGTTTTATTATTTTATGTAAAACTAATTTAATATTTCCTTATCTCTGTTAAAATATCTCATCTCTCAGCTGAGCAATACATTCCTCTTTTTCGTATCTTCATGTCAGTCATATCTCATAGTTAGGCCATCAACCTAACGTGCAGGTCATTGTCCCTGCCTCCAAATGATAAATTGTCAACTGAAATGAGAAATTGTTATTAGTCTTTTTTATTGTAGTTCATCACGTTTCTATTACTCCTGACTTATAAATCAATCTTTCTTGTATAATAATCTGTTCCCCCTCCTTATACAATATTTTGTCACTATACTGAAAATGCCTCCCACTGCATCATCAGCAGATTTCATTAATGTGCTCCTATTCTTTGTGCCAAGGCCATCCATGAGAGTATTTTATAATACTGCGTTCCATAAACAGTCCTGCAGGATGTCTCTCTGCAATCTTCCTTGAACTCTCAGTGACAAATCCTCGTTCTCTCTTTCCCTTACTCTCCTTGCCAAATCCTCTTGCTATTATCATACTCATTTGTATTCACATAGTCAGGCGATTCCTCTGCTATTTCATATCTTTTCCACTTTAATTTATGAACTGTATGAGAATACTTTACAGAAGTCCTGATAAATTCACTCTATTTTCTTTCCCTAAAAAAAAGCTGATTGCTGTCAAAAACAATGCCAGCAGAATCCATTATCTTTCATAAACCCAAACTCTATTTTGTCCTATTTTTTACCACCTTTATGCCTTGTAGAGTATTTTCCTTTGCAACACATTCTAAAGCCTTGTATACTATACTAAGTTTACAGGTGACACCATCATGTTCTTTCTGTATTCTTAAATACAGAAGTTTATTTCCTATACACAATGGAAAAAATAGCTCCCATTTTCTTGTGGTTTCTTTGGCAGATAATCATTCATTTCTGATTTGCTAACATTGCACAGTGATACATTTTTTAAACAATGGAAGTCTCCTTCCTCCCCCCTCCCTTTTTTTTGTCTTTTGATAATCCATACTTCGTTGCTATTTTTTCTCATCTCCAAGGCAAATTTTTTGCCTAAGTTTTTGTTTATTTCTAACATATTTTTTTCAGGTAGCTTCTCATCCAGTTACAGTAAGATCCCTCCTCTAAAAGTTACAGAGAGTTTTTGCATCTACTATTTGCCAATCCTCCCAAACTTTCTCAACATTCAGGACTTCAAACTATTCTGTCCACCCTACTTCTCCAAATGGTCCTCTCTCTTTTATAAAATGTCTTTTTTTTTCCTAACACTTCTTTTTGATTATTTACAATAATTTAATTTATATTGATCTGATGTAACTCATAATCATCACACCCAAAATTATTTTAGGCTATTGTTGTTCTTTAGCCAGTTGGAGCAAAGACACAGTCCTTACTCAATAGCACTCTTCCAGTAAATTCTCAAGCTTTTTCCTTCCTAAGCTAAATGAAAAACAATACAACAGAAAAATAAGGTGTTTCTTCTATTAGAACAGCACATCTTTCAGTTCATGTGACGGCCACTCTCTTTACCCAGTCTCTGATTTATGGTGATGAAGAGTGATGCATTCAATATCCAGTCTTTTCTCCACAATGAACAAACATTTGTCTCAGGTTTTTTTAAGACACTTTGTACCTATTCCAGTGATGCCCACTTTATTCTATGAGGCTGGAGCCCCTTGAATAATCCTGATAATTTCCAATGGAGTAAGTTTTGGGCATGATATTCTGAGAAGATGTAAGAGAATCAGGTCCTAAAAGAAAGGCAGTGAAGGTTACTGAGGGAGGTGAATTTTTATTGTGTTCCAAAGGAGTGTGCTAGTAATTATGGGAAGAAAAAAAAAAGGATATCAGGAAAAAATATATTGAGACCAAAATACACTACAGCCTGGAGACATCTTCCAAAGGAAATTTTGGAAGGAGAAAAGTCTTGTACTTTTAAAAGCAGATTTGACAAAGCAATAGAATAGGGCCTACATTTTTAAGCTGGCTAGTGGAGAATTTTTCCATCTGTAGCTTCTCTATGTAGCTTCCATGTGTCTGTGTTCCCTACATTCTCTTTCCCTTACAGATGTGCTACTCCTCATTAA
Organism: Edolisoma coerulescens; assembly: GCA_013397115.1. NCBI lineage: Eukaryota > Metazoa > Chordata > Aves > Passeriformes > Campephagidae > Edolisoma > Edolisoma coerulescens. The sequence continues at coordinate 3,187,750 of VWZW01001499.1, forward strand.
ATAAGGAAGTATCAGCTCCCTTTACTGACGTTTTCTCAGTTTTCACTCACAATTTAACCCCAGATTTAAATTGCTGCTGCACTGCTTTGATCTATTCCACTGCAATTAATTCCAGGTAATTTTTCTTTCTGAGGTACAGTTCCTCTCCATGGCTCAGCAAAGGAAGGAAAGGAAGAAAAAAATGTTACCTGCATTTTAACAGTTCTGTGAATGAAAAAACATGCATTTAATCACAGCTTGCAGTGGATAGGGCTCAAAACAAGGTGGTTTTTATTCATTGTGTTTAATATCACACACTGAAGTTTGAGGCACCAATGGCAGGTGATCAATTTTCGTACAACTACTTCCTATATCTCTGATTTCTTTACAATCTTTCTTTGTACATTGTCAGATTTACATGCATTCCCCCCTCAAATATAGGGCTGGAGTCATTCTTCATCTCTCAGGGTTAACTAATCCATCATTAGATGAACCCATGCAGATCCACATGAAATGTTTGCTTTTAAAGCCAAGCTTTCTTACATCAGCTTTTGAAATTTTATTCACTTGGACAAGCTGATTAATGGTGTCAGCATTGTTCATTTGCTTTGCAATGCACACTGAGCAGATGTTATACTGGCTTGTTGCCTCATGCTGAGCATGAAGGGGTAAATCCTTTGAGACCTTGCTTTTGTTAGTAGGTCACTTACCAAAAGGTCAATAAGTCTGTTTTATACATAAACATGATAGTGATTAATCTGAGATATTTTGATTCAGTTCTTCTGCGAGGGGCTTTACTTTAGAAGCACAGGGCCAAAACCTGACATGTCAGACTAGGCAAAACACCGGCGCGCTGCAAGGGTAATCTTTTCTGTGAGGGTTTCCAGGTTGAGCCGGTTGTGGGGTGCTGTCACTATAGCTTGCATTTTTTCTCTCAGGAGGCATGCAGGCAAGGGCTGTAGGGAGAGGTAAAATCTTTTCATCAAGGCAATGAGATGTAAAAAAAGAATGTTTTAGGCAGGCAAATCCCTCTTTAGGTCCGAAATGGAAACCACAAACTTCAAGCTCAATACAGAGTGAGAAGGAAACTGTTCTTCAGAAAAATCTGGGTAAGTAGCCCTAGGAAAAATAGGAAATGTTAGTAAGAGAAGAAATAATAAGCCATACATAAGCATTTTCCTTCAACATGGGCTAAACTTCAGAAATTAATCCACTGAAGTAGGACTACAGCTGGCAGAAGAGAATCAAGAGCATTGATACAAATATCAGAAACATTTTGCCATGAATTTTGAGTCAGGTATGAAGTTTCCCAAAGCTCAGGAAGTATTCAGAACCAGAGCTTTTACATTACAAAATGGAGGTGTAAGCCTACCTTATTTGTTGTCCTGGGAAAAAGATTTTAAATATGCTACTCTCACAGATAGAAATATAATTATATCTCCCTACCTTCTGAAAATGCAATGGACTTATTAATTTTATTTAATTTACCAATGTATTAATTTTCATATGTATATATATGCAATTATCAATATAGCAATTTGTTAATTCACATGTGAGGTGTTTGTTTTTGTTTGTTTTTCCCCAGAATTCTTTCTCCATCCTAACCAAAAGGAAGAAAGAAAATCAAAAATCTACGCATTAATTCCATACAGGTAAAACTTAATCTATTTCAGTGGATGCAAGATACGAATATTCACAATGCTCTCAGGTCTTACAGCCCTCTCTAAGGCTCAGGACCTGGCTCCCAACTGAATCTCTATTAACATCCAGTATTAAATCTTCCAAAGATATTTTATAAAATAATTTTTAGTATTTGTAATGTTTAAAAACCAGAAGTATTATATTATCAGTTTTACAGCATAAAATGTTTGAATATAAGCTACTTCAGCTAGAATGACACAATTATATTGGCACAAGTCTGCTGGTCAGGAAGACCTCTTACTTTACAACAGTTCTTGTCCCACAAGTTCCTGGGAGCTTGGTTATTTATCTTAAACTGAAGAGAATGGATTCAGCCCTGGAAGTCCACAGTTACTGTCTGCTTTTTAAAGGTATGATGAATATTTAGTTCAATATTTCATTCCCATCTCTAGAAAGACAAATGTAAAATGACAAAGACATATAAATGTAACTATAGCCGGTATTATGTATATTTCCTGTTAATTACATGTAGATTGTTTGTATTTCTTTCCCTATTTACTTCCCTATATTCTATCCCATAGATACCCTATCTACTTGCGTGTTATTAAAATTAGTCTTTATCTTAACAACCAATGCATTGCAACCTGTTTGCATAAACTATTGAGAGTTTATATGCACTAAAAGACTAAAAGTAACAAGGTTTTCAGTTACTGGACACTTTTAATATCCTGTATATCTTTCCCTATGTAAGCTCAGTCTCAGTTGTGACATGAAGGGGTTTCTAACAGAATTCATCACCTTCCAGTTGACAGCAGCCTTCCCCTTGAATAAGAATTTGCAGGCAAGAAAGTACTGAAAGGTCAAGGGATAAAGAAAAGCAGCCCCATGAACAGAATGGCATTTGTTCCTTCTGCCACTTCAAGTCGCTGACTTCCTGGCTCTCTTCATGAATCCATTTGCATAACAGAGTTGATCATCTGGCCTTTATTACAGCAGAATGAACGTAAATCATTACTGACACATAAAATATATCCTGGAGAACACTCTGCTCACTGACATAAAAATGAAGGTGCTGTTGCTGCCTAAGGATACCAAAGGTGACAAAAGAAGAACATCAGTGTTGCTGATTGATTCTCGTTGTTGCAACTTGCATGAGAGGCCTGCAGAAGGTTTTGATGGTCATGCTGAAAGAAGTGTTTCTTTTAGTTCACCTCCCTTCTTCCATCACTGTAAAGTTCTTTAAGAGACTGGATCTCCTATCTCAATATATAACTTAGCACCAAAACCATCCCCATTTTTGATACCCTCTTAGACTGAACTGTACTGCAAACACAGAGATATTAGCTTACATTGAGATATAATCGTGTACTTAGGTCACCAACCTAATGAAAAGACCCTCCTGATCTGCAACATTTTACTGAGCCATTCTGCTTAAAATATATCAATATATTATATTTATGTATTTATTTTATATCTTTACATATTAATTTATTTTTATGTCTGGAAAGACACTCTTTTCCTTCTCAACATACAAGCAACTGCAGGCTTTTGTTCCAAACATTTAGAAACAGACTGAAAAGTGTAGGTTCCACACCGACTCAACCTTTTTGACAAGGATTCCCTAACTTTAATTTTTGCTAGAGCAGGCTGGGTTGCCATACCTCCTCTCTCACTTACCAGAATTATTACACATACACACTCAGTCCAGGACTTCCCAGGAAAACATTGCACATCTGTGTTGCTGTGCCTCATCTCAGGAAGCCTGTGAGTTACTGCTCCAACCTTCTGATATTCAATATGGTAATTCTTTCCCTTTACGTTTGCCCATAAGATATGATTTAGTGAACCTTTTCCTTCCCATCTGCTGTAACTGGCTGTCCAAGTTCTTCAGGAGTCTCTCCAAATCCATTTTCACTAACATTTGTATTACTCTAACCTCATTCACAGGAGAGATTGACACTACAAGGTTGCAATCTCATCCAACAACTCACATCCTTCTCATGAAGTCTTGCCCGAAGGACACTTCGGGGCGTGTGTTGGCACAGAAGTTGTGGTGTTGCACCTCAAGAGGAGAGGGTGTCATTTGCCCCTTATGTCTGAAAATGCAAAGGGGTGAGGGAACTGAGTATTGCCAATCACAAATTTAAAAAAAACCCAAAACACTAGGGCTGAAAAGACAATGCTATTTAAAGAAGATGCAGGGCCAGGGAGTCTTTCTTCTATCTTTTGTTTTTATCAAACTTTCTGGTTGATTTGGGAATATTTTTAAATTATTTTAACAATCATAAAGGCCAGAAACTTACCCTTTTGTAATATCTTTTATATCTCTCTCTCTCTCGTTTGTTTTTTTTTTAATTTGGATTTTGATTCTTGAAATTCTTGCACAGTCATTGCTTTGCCAGCATCCAAGTGCTGGCAATAACAGAAAAAAATACAAGTTTGTGGGTTTTTTAGTAACTGGCAATGCTGTTCTCCAGGGAGAAGAATTAGCCCTGTGCACAAAGCTTGGATTTCACATAAAACAACCCTATTTCTTCTTTAAACTTGATCATATGCTCTAATGTTCATGTATGTCTTTATTAGGAAAGTGTAGTATTTCCTTTAAAGCTTTTAATATTTTCAGGCTTTCTTCCATTTAAAATTATAATTCTCTGCTATTTAAGTTAAATGCTACACCAATTTTCTTGAAGTTGTCATTTTTGCCTGCAGTTATAGCTCTGAATTTCATCAGCACTAGTTAGGGCTGTCCATCAGCAGCACATTACTTAAATCTGTACAAGAGATATCCAGCTTTTCATCATTAATCTGGTGTTCCTAGAATATATTTTCACTTTTTGATTCTCCTCTTTTCACTACAATTTGTTTTACTCATCACTGTACCGATATGGTTGCAGCTCAGCTCAGCTCAGTTTGCATTGGTGGGACTGCAATTAATCACACACAAGAAAAATCAAGCTGCTCTCCAGTTTCTTTATCTGGAAGAGAAAGAGCTGCTATTGACATGTTCATACCCCGAGTCACAATTTTAAGCACAGGCAAAGTACAAACTCTTGCAACAAATGAATTTATTTGCTAAGTAATCTAACAATCTCATCTGCATCTATTTCTGAAACAGAAAATTTTCTTCAAGTTCTTTGTTTTGGATCTCAGCTTTCAGACATTGTCTTCACAGGTCCCAGTTGTGCCACACTTAATTCCTCTCTTTCACTTTCAAAAGGACAAAAGAAAGGGTGCTCTTAATTATTTTCCTAATTGTAAATGTGATCTGTTCTCCTCAAGCATGTAAATATATCAGTAAAGAACTGCAGCATTTGAGGAGCCAGACATCTAAAATTTTTCTAGTTGCCACTGGTCAGTGAGGTTGGAAGCAGAAATCTGTATAAATCAAATCATGATTCAACCTGGTACAGTGACTAAATTAATTCAGAGGTAAGAACAAATAAGAATGCAGGCAGAGAACTAGAACAATACAGGCAAGACACAGAATCTGGAGCAGATGCAAGTCATGAAAGATTATTTCAACCTGGGCTTTGCAGGAAAGAAGAAAAGCTAAAAGACAAAACTAAAATCCTGACAAAAATGCAATATATAGAAGAGAATGTGGAGGACAGCATCTTAACCATAAAATAGAGATGAAATGTATGGAAATAATTGAAGTAGAAGACTCATAGTTCCTGGTTCAGCAAAACAGATACAGACTTAAGTATGCTCTTAATTCCCACAGAAGCTAAAGCCATGACTAAAATTTTGCCTGTGCTTAAGTGTTTAATTAATCCTATAGTAATCATGGGCTCCTCCTTCAGCTTTCACTGAGACACAGGATTCACTGTATCCTGAGAATTTAAATTGCTCAATACTTTGCAATACTGCTTCTATTTGATTGTATAAAACCCACAGTTACAAGATACAGTTCATCTTTAATGTTTTTCTAACTGTTTTTGCTTGAAGGATCTTAGTAGTACTGGGCATTGATCCAATAAACACGAACATGTTCAAGAGTAGAAGACAGTAAGGATCCTCCCTAATATTTTCCTTCTCTATTTACCATGTTTAAATAAGAAAAAATTAGCTTATTTTTATCTCCAGCACCCCTGAATTGTTTCATATATACAGTGCAGTAAAAATGTAAAGAAAAATTGTTCTTGGAATTTATGCTACTGTTTTCCCCTGACAATGACTTTCGGCACAGTAAAATTAACAGATGTTTCTTACCAAAATAACCCAGAACTAAATGTTAAGTGTTTATTCTCTTTTAAAAACACAAACCATTCAGCAACCAAATAACTCTAGAGTGTCAAATAAATGTGCTTTATGTACAGTCATGACAGTCTTATCTGAAGTGAATTAATAATTAACCTCAGGTAAAGATACCATGGTGGCTTTATAAATGTGTTTCTGAGGATGAGACTAATTACGTACATTGATGTGAGTAATATATAATCAATACCCATTTTCCTTTCTAAAAGGATGAATTTAAACCCATTCTTCAACTACGACTTTGTTGTTATTCTTTAAAATTAATCAGCATAATAGGCAATAAAAACTGGAGGAAAGAAAAAATGAGAGCAGAGAGGAGTAGAAGGGTTTTTACTGAAAGCTGTAACAAAAACTAGAAATCCCAAATGAGATGAAGAAGAGTAGCCAAGAGCAAGAAAACCTAGGTTCTAGAACATCACCTGGAACTATAAGACTTTCACCCATAGCACATTACCTGGTGCCTCAGAATCATGCAGTCATAACTCAGGATGGAAGGGACCTTCAGGGGTTATCTAGTTCAACTCCTTGCTCAAAAGATCTCATCAGATCAAGTTGATCAGGGCCAAGGGAGTCCTGAACATCTCTAAATAGGAAGGTTCTACAACTTCTTTGAGCAGGCTAGTCCAGTGTTTGACCATCCTCACGGTATATTTTTTCCCTTTTATCTAGAATATGGAATTTACTGTGTTGCAATTTGTGTCTGTTGGCTCTTGTGCCATCATGGTGCACCTCTGAGAAGAGGCTGGTTCCATTTTCCAGTCCTGCCCTGCAGTCAGGTAGTTGTAAGCAGCAACAAGGTCTCCCTTCAGCATTCTCTTCTCCGAGCTGAAAATATCCAGCTCTATCACCCTCCTCATGTGCATCACGTTCTCCAGCCCTGACTGTTTTGGGCATTTTCATTGACTCTGCTCCATGTGTCAATATTGTTCTTGTACTGGAGGGAGCCCCAAAGTAGAGGCAATACTGAGATGAGGTGTTATGGAAGATTATTCCCCTGGCCCTTGCATTAATACAGCTCAAGACACTGTTGGCCGCCTTGGCTGCAAGGGCTCAGTGCTGACACACTTCCAAACTGTCCACTAGGACACCCAGGTCCTTTTGTGCTTCCAAACAGCTCCCAGCCTGTGCTGTTGCATGGGGCTATTCCTTCCCAGATGCAAGACCCTGGAATTGCTTTTGTGGAGCTCTCTGAATAGCAGCCCTGCCCTCCAGCTGAATTCAGCTTTCGAAATGCAACAAAAGAATGTAAAATCTAGAGAGCTACAGTGGGAAAGAAGCCCAGCGCTCAGAAGCTTCTCGAGGGAAATGAGAGAACCAGATGGAGATGATAGTTTCAGTTACCTCTAGAAGTTACTCACAATGGGAAGGAAACATTACAGAAATGCTTAGTTGGCTAAACTCTTCTGTCAGCACTAAGGAGTTGGTTTGGTCTTCTGTCTTAACATATTGAAAAAAAACAGTATTTGTGCTGATTTTGTAAGAGGTGTTGGCAACTTGCCTTATGAGATTGGTATCATATGTGATTATATTTGTGTTTACTTCACACAGCATTTTAATTTTGTATCTGTCTTGATTTGATGACAGTGACAGTTCTAAGTCACAAACTAAAATGGAGTTTTTCTTACACAATTTTTTGCCCCAGAGGAGCTGCCTGGGAACTCTCACAGACCAAAACATGCCGCACTCTGCAGCTGGTGTACCTAAACTCATTTTATGCTGGAATCTTCTCAGAAGGAAGATTCTGAAAGCCATAGTGACCATCTGGATTTATCTAATTCTTCAGATTGTTCTATTGCATGAAAATCATGTATTAAGACAAGCCTTTCAAACAGTTGCACTGCTAATCCTTTGGCTCTGTAGATTCTATAAATCTTTGGGTCTTTTAAGGTGTATAACCTTTAATAGTTTGTCATTGCTTCTATCAGGATGGTGGTGTTCCCTCTGCAAAATATGTAAGCTAGGGGCCACAAAAACTGTTTGTGGTCAGGGAATGTAGCTTTGGGATAAACTTCCAAGATAGATTAGGCAAATTTGGCCTCTGGCTGCTCTTAGGAATTCTGCAAGTTTTCACACCCTATTTAGAAATCAACCATTTCACAGATTCAGATACTCCTTTTTAACATGCACAAATAAAAACATTTAGAATAGTCAAATCAAGTTAACAAAATACCTTGACAATGGAACATAACACAGGAGGAAACCTCTGTCAGGTCCACCAGTGACTGTTACTGAATTACGTGTAGGATGTTCAGATGCTCCTCTTAATGCACAGCACTACTAAGCCACAAATTATTCAAGGAGTGATTTTTCCAGTACACAACAAATACCACTAATGATTGGTGATCTCAGGAATGTGGTCTCTGTAGTAGAGAAAGGATGTTATTGTAGTAATAAAACTGCTTCACGTGACCTATGGCATGAACTTCTGTGTCTGGTGAATGGAAGACAAAGGAACGTATGTAAATTATTTTTGATTCACCTTCCATTATGTGTTGTGGGATGCCTTGGTGACTATTACATCTTACAAGATGACTTAAAACAGACTCACCTGTGATACCCTTCCATTGACTTTGCTTTCATTGGGGTCTCTTCCCATGTCATTACATGTTTTCAAAAGGGGAAAATCACGAAATGTTCTAAAATCCTCATGTTTATCATTCCTTAATTATATGAGAAGCCACCTCCTAGGAGCTGTGGCACAAGTATGGGCCAAACAAATAAAAAATGTGCAACAAAATTTTGCTGTCTTTAGTCTGAGCAACGAAATCTATTCTGGAATCTGTGATTTGGCACAAGTGGAATGGATGATATGCTCAAGGAAGGAGAGGTAATGCCCTGCGTGTTTCTTTGTAGACAGGCTATAATAGCCCTTATACAAAGCCCTTTATAAGCTGTAAACATACCCTTGGACATAGTCCAGTTTTCAGCATCTTAATAAGGAATAGTAATGGTAAAACAATTACTGAACATAATCTAAATCCTTCTTCAAGCAACTCTGTGGATTGGGTAAGACTGACTCCTGAGATGGTTTTCCTGCCATTTTGGTGGGGCCAGCACTGGGCACTCCTGGCCAGGAAGCAGTATCTGTTTCATAGAGCTGTTTGGGAGAAGGAACAATTTCTTCCTTAAGACACATTTTACTGTGCAACCACTGGATTTGGATGCCACCAGGAGTTGACTTGCAACAGCCCTTCCACAGCAGAAAGTATGAGCCATGAGGCCTGGGCTGGCTGAGAGGCTGATCTTTGGAAGCTGTGGAGTCCCGAGTCCCTTCTGCTTTGTCGTGAGAGACAGTGTGGCCAGTGGAGTGCTGAGTAGCCTTCAGTCATGAAGCTGAGAGAAATGTGAAACTATGTCTGTGTAGGTGTGGCTCCCACCCTTCCTCTTGACCCTTAAACCTTGCTGGGAGGAATCTGGGTGGTGACTGCAGCTGTGGAAGCATGCACATGAGGTTTTATCAGCATCTGAAAATTACATTATTTTCATCTACCACTGAAAAACACGTAACAAAGTGTTTCCATAATCTCCTTCCATAATGATGTTATTAGAAAGATGACTCTTTGATCCTACCAGTGCTTAAAATCTTGTGATTATAAGACTTGAGAGTTATCTCATTTTTTTTGTTTCAAGTATTTATTTCCCACGGGTGACTTCAGCCTTTAGGGCAAGCTCTCGGATCACACACTGTGCATGCTCAAAAGCTGAGGACAAGGACTACCGCTGCAATGGCTTGGGAACTCATAGCTAAGCCCTTCCACATCTGGAGCTGAATTCACATTTGCGTGTGGCGCTCTATGACACCAGATTATCCTCTTCTATTAACAACAGCAATACTCGTGTTTCCAAGGACTTTTGTTTGGTTTTTTTCCCAGAAATTTCGCCTCAATCTCTGCTTGG
>VWZW01001499.1:3197714-3250395 GCA_013397115.1 Edolisoma coerulescens
GGCCTCGCTGCTCCGCCCCAGCCTCCTCCTCCTGCTGCTGCTGCGGAGCACCGAGGCGCAGAAAGGTGGGTGCGAGAGCGGCGGCGGGCGAGCCCCGTAGCCCCGGCGGCCGGGGGTGGGAAACCAACTCTCCGGGGCTCTGCTGCTGGGAGGGGGAGCCCCTCGGCATGCGGTCTCACACCTCGAACCTGCCCCCTCTCTGGCCAACAAAGGGCGAGAGAAGACCCCCGTTTTGAAAAAAGAAAAAGCCAAAACTAAACAGCAGCCTTTTTTCCTCCGCGCTCCCGCACTCCCAGGGGGAGGTGGCGGCGGGAGGGCTTCGCCCGGGCGGGGCGCGAGCGGCGCTGGGCCGGGAGCCGGGGCTGTGGGGGCAGCTCGGGGCTCAGGGGCAGTGCGGGGCAGGGCGTGTGTGGGGTTTGGCCTGCCCGGTCCGCGGGGGACCCCCTCTTGCAGGCTGTGAAGTGTTCGGTGTGAGCTAGGAGGCGGATAACGGAGAGATTCTGCTTGCTGTGAGAATAAACTTACACTCGCCCAAGAGTATGCAGAAGGGTATATAGGGTGAGAGTCCGGAACGTGTGACAGAGTAGGCGTTGTTGTTTTTTGGGGGGGTTTTTTGTTTGTTTGTTTAGAGAAATCGACGAGATTTCTTGTCCTCGGGTGGCATTAGCGATCAGGCTTTAGTACTGTGAAAATTACGAGGCACAGTTTGGTCACTTCATGGCAGAAGATCAGAGGGTGACGCTGTGACTGTCACTTCGATCATGTGCTTGGGACAAAGTGATGGGAGGGAGTGTTTTGACAGCATCTTGAAACTCACTTCTGGGATTGGGAAGGGATTGAGAAGATTAATTTTGTGGTTTTCAATTCCACTTGCTTCTTGCACTGGTCTTGCATCGTTTCAGAAACTGATCTCCGAAATTGTTCTAAGTTGTCACATAACTTTTTCTTTCCATCTCAGAGATGGAAACATGGTTGGATTTCAGAAATGCTGTATTTAAATGCACAAAGGGAATAGGAACTGTGTGCACGCTACTGATGTTGCATATAAATTAAACGTTTAAATAATTAATTAAAATTAATTAATTAAATGGAAAATTTCAGCGATGTGTCTATAGACCAAGCTAGTTGTGTGGACTTATCTTTTCCTCTTATTTCCAGCTAATTGCATTTAAGTATGTTCTTATACACGTACAAAACCAATGCTAATAACCATTTGACACACCTGGTTTTGTTGTGCTGTAATTTATAATGGAGGAGGAGAAGGCCCATTTGCTTTTGAGAGGAAATTGGGCTGTTTTAACATTTAGTCTTTTGAAGGTTGCTGCTGGGTGAGGCAGGCAGCAGCGAGGTGTTAGTTCGTGCTGTAGGAGCATCACGCTTGTGCTGACCCGACACTTGTCCGACCTTTTGGTGAGCAGACCGAGTTTGTTATTCTAGGAGAAAACTGAAGAGACTGTGGGGCTAGAGAAGAGTCATAATTCACCTCCAGGTGACTGAGTCGAATTGGCTCACTGAGTAGTCAGAGGTGTGTTAGAGAGGCGGGACCGTGCAGCAAGAAGTGGCGCTGCGAGGACAGCGGGCTTTTAGGTATGTGTGAAACTTATCTTTCTGTACTTCGGGAAACTGCTGAAGAGCTCCTAACCCGAATTTCAATTTGCAGTGTTTCTCTAGTTAATGCCTAAAGTTTGCTCAGAAATCTCACTTATTGACAAGCTTCATTTTATTTGCTAACAAAAAGCAGAGCGTGTTTTAAGGTGAGGGACTCTGGTGTTGTTGAATACAATGCTTCAGTATGAGAAACTGCTGGAGCTTCTAAGAAGAGTTCTGCTAGTGAGCGACTGTTTCCTTGACAAAATATTTTCATTTATCTTATTCCAGAGAAGGTTGGGGAGCCCATATCCTGTATCTCTAAATGCTGGCATAATTTTCATTTGGGTAAGGAGTCCCATACAGAAATGAAGCTGCTGTCTTGCTCTTGAAGGGTCTGCACAAAGCTATTACTCAATTAGGGCATTAAATATGTGAACAGGCTTCTAAGAGAAGATCTTGATTGACAATGAAAGTAGCCAAGACGTGGGGAATTCCACAATTAAAGTTGCTTTTAAGCTCTTTTATAAAAATACAGTGGGTGATACTATGTAGGAACCTAGCCTCATTCATTATGTTAGAGAGGCTGATCCTCTGTTAATAAGCAGTTGTTCTTTTTCTTTTCTACTGTTCAGCAGCTCTAAGCCTCACGTACAACATGGTGTTTAAATCTTTGTCTGACGGTAATGTTTTCATTTCTCACATGCTTTTCTGTACAGCACCTTCCTGTTACGAACTCATTTAAAAGGAACACTATTTTGGTCAATGTGAAGCTTGTTTTTAATTTGGGTCAGATGTTGTTATCCTCTCCTTCCAGACAGCAGCAAACTGAGAAATGAAAATTGCAGTATTGCAGTGGTGAATATGCCTTCCACGTAGTAGCCCACTGTATTGTGTTGTAGGATTCACATGGGATTTTTTTCAGTCTGTCATATTTCAAATCATTCCATATATGTAATTCAGAATTCCTTGGTCAAGGACTTGAACGTGTTGCTGTCTTGGAAAATTATGAGCATTTTTTATTAACTCAAGCACCTTCAGAAGTTCCCTGCACTGCATTTCATTATCTCGTGCCTTGGTCCAGCTGATGGTTGTGCAAGTCAGCTCTTGTGATTTTTGAAACAGTTCTGTAGTGATTCTAGCTCCTGGTTGCAAGGAAATTGGTATTTGAAAAATACTTAGAATATTTTTTTGTTTTTCGTGTAATTAGGCAGGTGTGAATGAAAGCAAGCCAGCACTGTGTAAGCTTCCTGCTCTTTGTGGATGGCGTTTTGAGAAACAGTGCTCTTACCAGACGTTTAGGTATTAACATAAATTTGGTATGGTCTGTTCATTAGCTAAGTTGAAACTCTTTTTTTTTTTTTTAATTTAGAAAAACACAGCTACAGGAGGAATGGTTGCTTAGCTTTCATCAAAGTAGAAGTTGAATAATGTGTCAGTAATTCTGAAATAATGAAGCTTGTAGGGTCTGTAGAGCAAGAACTTTGTTATCACACATGTAGTTTGGTAGCCATCTGTTGGGATTCCTGGTGGATACCAGTGTACCTGTAAAACTGGATAAAAGTGCGCAAAGTTGAAAGTAACCTTTTATTCTGAAGCTGATTCCCCAGTGACTTGAAGCAGATTTGTTTGCAGTCTTTTATTTTAAAAAAATTAATGCTTGTTTTTGAATGTAATTCCCACATTTTGTTCTAAACACATAGTAGCCTATCAGGATGTTGTTATATGCTCAAACCTCATTGAAGAAAGTGCAAAAAAAGTGATTCACCACTGTAGCTTACAAATGTTTGCTCTGGTATAGCAGAGAAAACTAGTTTTTGAATGTCTGGCACCGAGTTACCATCATCTGAAAAGTGAAGTGAGAGAACTAATGGCTCTGTGCACATTGAGCCTCATAAAATGGTTTTCCATGGCCTTGTGTTTTGGGACTCAGCCACAGGATTTGTGGATCATTTGTGTGTTCCCTGTTTCTCTTCAGTCCCTCTGTGTGCTCTCCTCTCTGCAGCGCTCCTGGTCTCACCTCTGCTTGTCCCTCCTGCAGGGCAGTAGGCAGTGGTGCCTCTGACTGCGGTCAGTCCAGAACTGGGCACGTGCTGTTCTGTCAGCCGTGGTTTGGGGAGAGGGAATCAGGCAAAGAGAAGATGGCTCTAGCTACATATCCATCAGCTGAGCAAGAGCGAGGGAGACTGCAGCTTCTCCCTTAGGGTCCCGGAAGAGATGACTTCCTTCTAGAACAGGGGTCTGACAAGGGTTCCAGCTGCCAGGGTAGCCCATTGCAGGTGTGTCTTTTCCTGCTGCAGAGAGCTCTGGGCACATGAATACAAAGCAGTACCAGTCTGTCCCATGAGCAATTGCCATGTGCTGCCTTGCACGCAAGTGCCGTTTTCTATTCTTGCTGAATTAGATTGGGTGGTGTCTCACTGCCCTTTGTATTCCTTGTCCTTGGCTGGGCTCATCTGGGAAGAAGGGAGTCACATCCGAAACCACAAGGAATTATTTTGATTAAAGAGACCCTCAGATCTTTGCATGAGGGATTTATCATCCCTCAAATTAACATCAGATTAAGTGTTTTATGATGAGGAGGGCAGTGCTGTAATGAACGCTTTTGCTTTTTTAATGGGACAGTTTTACTTAAGAGTGCAGATTGTTTTGAAGATGCAGTTGTGCAGCTTGAGGATTCAGGGATTGGTACCATTTAGGCATGAGTGCTGAGGCAAATCCCTTTCATCCCTGTGGTGAGAAGTAGGGAAGAATTTTTCAAGACCAGGGCTTAAAGTTAGAGTAGCCTTATTTAGGTTTTCTGATGCTCTTTTTGACTTCCTGGCATTGCTCCTTGAAGATAGATTTAGTGAGGAGGAAGAGTGCCCTAAAAAAATTTGTGGAGGAATGCTGTTCCTGAGGGGAAGCGAGCTGGTATTGGAAGTATAGACCTAAAAAGGGGTGAATATTCTTTGCTTTTGAAAACAAGAATCTCAGTAACGTTATTTTTCCTCCTCTATTTAATGAGCCTTAGTTGAAGTGGGTATATGGATCTGGTGGGAAACATCCATGTGTTCCACAGAGCATCCTTCCTGGGAGGTTGCCTTGCAGTACTGGCTTGGTGTAGCCCAGCTCATCTGGGAGCCTTTTGAGGTCGTGCTAGCCTAGTCCATTCCTGTAAAGAATGCAAAAATCACCCTTTTGTGTAAATACTCTTTGGAGCTCTCATAAGAATGGACTGCATTTTGTCTTTAAGCAGTACAGTGCATGTTGGTTTTATAGGTATGTGTGGCTATAAAAATCAAGCATCTGAGCTAGTGTTAAAAAGGCAATGTAAATATTCTGTTAGAAGCTTGTGTGCTGTTACTGTGTGCATCTCAGGCTTAACCTTCTAGCACATTAGTGCAGTCTTTAGGAAAATTATTTTCCTGCTACTGGATGGAGATGTTCAGCTTTCAAGAGATTTTCAGGAATGTTTTCTTATGTTATTAACGTAAGAGAAAAATAATCTGTCTCCTTTTTCTGCAGTTCTGCCAACCTGCTTTTTGCTGTGGGAAATGATGCATTAGGATTTTAATGCGATCACTGCTGCTCTGTGTAGTTTCAGTCATCAGCTGGTTAAGGGCTGCCTTGAATGCATCAGCTTTCATAGCTCAGACAGTCATCAGTTCAAATGCAATCCGTGTTGGAATTGCTGCTCAGCATATTGTGAAATGTTTCTATATTGGTTATTTTATCCATATTTTGAAAGGCTTTTAAAAAAACCATTGCTTGTCACTCCCGCTTTTCTAACTGCACACTGTGCTTTGGGGAAAGCACTTAGGATGACCTGGAATTTGTTTTGTAGTCAAAGTGTTTCCTTTTCCTCTTGCATTTTCTGTTTGAGTTGCTTTTAGATTAATTTCTCTAAAATAGCATGGAACATCCATGGTACTTTTATTTTAAATAGTGTATTTGAAATCATAATCCAAGCATAGAGTCTGGATTTATTACTAAACTGAAGTTAGGGGAGGTGGAGAGGGAGAGCAGGAATAGTGTTAATGTAGAAGGCCATGTGGTAACTGCATTAAGATAGGATCTATGAAATTTTCACTGCTGGGGTTTTCTTATACAGAGTGGTGGGTTGTTATCTGTGAAGCTTGTTCATTAATGCAGCAAGACTGAAATACCAGATTTTGCTAAGCTCCATCCTTTGCCGTCCATTACTGGAGGCAAACAGCTTGAGCTATGTTATTCATATTCTATTTGAGCTTGTTGCTTTATAACTCAACATTTTATGTTACTTGAAACAAAAATTATACTTGAAAATCTGATAGTGACTTGACATCTGGACCACAGAATGACACTGACTTTGAAAATGGCATCTGGTTCATGCATTTTTTGTCTAGTACTTGAAAAAAAACCCCTGAAAAACCCAAACACCAGCCCTGGGTTGGGTAAGAAGCATTTAACCTATGCTTTCTTTTCAGGCATGTAATTTCTGGTGTTTCCCTGCATGCCCACTTAGTTTCCCTTGGTGAAGAGTTGTAAGAGAATAACATTTCTTTATGGTTGCTAAACTCTTCAAAAATGAAATTAAAGCAGATAGTTCATACTTGCTTAGCTATCTCAGTATTTCAATCAGTTGTATCATGGAATTGTAACACAGTCACTTGGTACTGCTTATGGCATTTAGATGCTTCCTTGGCATTTCTTACTAAATCTCTGTGTTTGCAGTTGTCACTTCTGTTCGGGTTATATTCTTTTTTTTCTCTGCAAATACAAAAAAAAAAATTTTCAGTGAGTTAGCAGTCTGTAAGGTTTAGACCAGCACAGCTGCTGGATAATGAAGCTCTGGGATTAGTTATCTCTCTGATTTTGGTGAGTTTAGTTGCATCCTGAAAAATCAAGCAGGTAAGTGTTTATCTTTGCAGTGAGTGACAACTCATACTTCCAAATACTTTGTTGCAAGGTTGCGGTGAGAGTGTGATTTGAGCTGACCTCTCTAGCTATAAAACAACTGGAATATGTTTGCAGTAGCAATGTGAAATACAAGTCCATGAACCATTAGAAGTGCAAGGATTCTCAGCAGCTATTGGCAGTTGTTTCGAAAAAAGTACATTCTTTTGAAGAAAAAGGATTCCTGGAAGCAGAATATGTGTAAATGGGGATTGTGTACATGTCCCACGTGCTTGCTTTTAATGTTTGCCGATGTGAGGAGGATGATTTGGCCTCTTCACTGGTCTCTGTACAAGAGGCATTGTGCATTGTGACTCAGGTAATCACTCTTTTCCTACAGTTATTTGGCTGCTGATCTTAAGAACCTCTATTCTCAGTATCTTACTGAAAATACTGACCTCTGTCTTGTTAGTAGAAATTCCGTGCCTCTTGTTTTTGAGTGGTGTCACAGCCAGGAGGTCCCAGTTCCGCACCTTGGCTGCGATAGCGCGCATTGCTGTCGCGTTTGGAAACGCTGGTGGGGAAGCTGAACCGAGGTCGTGAGCTCAGTTGTGTCATTCTTGGCAATACCAGTAGGTGAGTTTTCAAGAATGTCTTAGAAACAGATGGGGTGGGGGTAAGGGGTTGTTTTTTGTATTTTGTTTATTTATAGTTTTCTTCTCCAGGTGTTTAAAGCATGCTAGCTTTAGAAATAGTTTAAAAGTCTCTTTATCAAGATGCCTTTGCTCAAGTCTGAAGACTTTCTGGAAAGAAATTAAATGCAACATCCTGAATTCCCCTTAGAATAGTGACTAGCCAACTGTAAGTAGTTAAGGTGTACATGAAATCATACTTAAAAAGGCCCTTCTGGTCTTCAGTACCCTATGAATCCATCGTTCTGTAAAATGACTTATGAATTAAGATCAGAGAGGTTCAAACTTGCCGCTTTTTTCTTTTTGAGACTCTGGAAGTTTCTTATTTCTGTAGTTTTTCAATGTTTCTTTTTTTTTTTNCTCTGGCATTTTCTTTATGCCAGAGTTTGTCTTTTGTTGTCAAGACTGTATTACAGTGGTTTTGTTAATTGTAGTATTAAGGAAAAAACCGAACAGCTGTTTTAAGATTTTTTTTGTTCTGTGTTGGTATCTTTGATTTTCTTAACATTTTTCATTGTTCAGTAAAAGTTTTAAATTAGTGTATTACATTTTAACATTCTTCGTGATATGAAAGCTCAATTCAACTAATCACAGGTTACTACCTTATTAACCTTATTCCAGAGATCACGCATCATTTATGTACTGGCAAGTGAAAATAAAATCAATGGTCAGATCATCTATGTACTTTATTAAACACTTCCCACTTTATATCGTCCCTTGTTAATCCTCCCTCTAAATCTTCCTCCCAGATTTTTGAAGTTTTCCAAATTTACTTTTAGCTCAAGGAAGAGGTTTTGTTATCAAGGATTGGAATATTATCCATCAGAATGACAATCCTTGCCAGTAACTCATCTTTGGATTGTCAGTCTTGCTGGAATTTGATGGATTGTGCATGAGGTCACATGGATTCTCTTTTCAAATTTTTTTTCTCCACTATGGTTTTTCTGATAGAAACGTTTCTTAAAAAAAACCCTCTGATTTTCTTGGTTCTTTATTTGAAGTGCTGTCAGAGTTAATAATTTGATACATTCTTGATGAATACTCTTAATGGTGGAAAAGGGAACTTGAAAAGCTTGGCATGCTTCTGAAAATGGTTGTGAGCAGATGATTCTTCTGTCATGGTTTCTAAAAATGATGATGGTGTAAAAGCTTCCCAGAGTGATGCTGTCAGTCATATCACACTGTTTATCATGATCTCTTAATTGCAAATTCTTGAAGTAGAAGTAGTAGCTGTTTCAGTGCCCAGGTGTAGCTCTGGATGTTGAAGGAAAACACTGAATTATTTTAGCAGTTGTATCACAGTTCTCTTCAGTTTCACCCCAATATAAAATTAAAAATGCAAAAATGGGGTGTATAACGTGTTTTAATTAGACTTGGCAAGACAAGCCACTTGTATAGCTACTTGCATGTAAACACGGGGGTTTTTTTCTGGCCGGTGACATATCCTCAGTATCTCGAGTGGAAAGATGCATTACAGTGGTGCAGTTTTGCTTGGTTACTCCTCAGAGTTCAGAGCTTTTGCCTCTGAAAGGGTTGTTCACCACAGACGTACCATGTATGCTGAGTGTGTTGTGCATGTATGCTTGCCTGCATGTTCCACACAGGGTTTCCTAGCTGGCTGCTGCTGCAGCTTTAGCAGGACTGTGGCCAGTTAAAGCCCACATCTGGTTATTTTAACTTTGCTCCAGAATAGTTAAGATATGGAGAAAAGCATCTTGCCTTGTTCAGTGTGGTGGAAAGAAGCCACCGGTGTTTAATTTTTCTTTTGCAAATCTGAGAGTTTTGTGATAAACCAAGAAGCCCCAAACCACATTGCCTGTTAAATTCTATTTTTATGCAATTGTGTACAGGTGTCGAAGTACATCTCATTGTCACACAGGTGGAAAGAGGAATGCATTAAACTGAATGCTTCTGAACACTTGTGTACAAAGTCTAGTGATGATCAGTTTTTGTCTTTTTCCTAAGTATATTTGAAAATTTCAAATAAAGCATTTGCATTACTTAATATCTTCATTTTTAAAGAAATGTTTTCAAGTTCTCCAGTCCTCTTACACAAGGCATCATTTCCTTCTTGCTACAAAGAAGGTACAGCAAAGCTGATGGGGCAAGCTTAAAGTTCACAGATAGTTTTTACTGAAGCTTCACACACTGGCTTCCTACATGCTCTTGCTGTACTCTTTGTGATAAATTTGGCACTTGAAAAATGGTGACTCAAACGTTTAAATTTACTGTCATCTTCCTAGTTGATCATCTTGTTAATCACTAATACATAATGTTTATTTTATTGATTGTATTCACAGAGGGTCAAAAGTGTGAAAACATCTTTGTTTTAAGGGAATATCTACAGGGCAAAATTAGGAATGAAGTGCCTTTTAGAACAGATTGTATATTAAATTTTATGATACTAGAATGAAGCCAAGTTGTTCAAAATGGGGAAACTCCAAACAGTCCCTGTTGTAATTTTGAAATTTGATTAGAAAATGAATGTTAGAAATCAAGATGATGGTTTGTGCCACCTATACTGGGAGAAGGAACTGCTGGTGCAAAGATGTGGAGTGGGACTGTTTCATCAGCTGGATGACAAACTTTAAAGAGGGTTAGAATGCTTAAATCTTCTTGGTGCAGCTGTGGGGTGCAAATAATGACAACTGTGGTTTGAGGTTTTCTTTTTGAAAGTGTCTGCACTTGGTTTTTTTTGTTCAGGTACCCAGACCATGAGCTTCCTCCCTGCCAGCTTCTGTCGATTCCCTGGTACCAAAAATTATTCTTACCTGTGGCTGCTGCTGCCTCCTCCCTGTCTGTACTGTGCATGCTCTGCATTGTTCAGGCTCCAGTGGCTGGTGGGCCATACCCATCCCTCACCCAGCAGAAGGCAGCTGGGATGGGAACCTGGGCACAGAACTGTGGTGCAGCCCAACAGGGGTACGGTGAGCGCTGGCCGTGGGTGGGGCAGGGAAGGGGCAGCTGCTCATGAAAGGCAAGATGGTGCTGCCACCATGGATCTGCAGTTTAGGCTGTGCAGTCTCATTTAGGAACTGGAAATGGAAGGGAGAAAATGTTGAGTGTAGTGTTAATTTAGCGTGTGAATTATTGGTATGATTGGAGAACTTTTTGCCTCTTTGTTGACATATGTGAGGCTTGTGAAATTTCATGTGGTCCTAGTGAGGTGAGGAGTTTGAAGAACTTTCAGGAGGTTTGAAGCTCATTCTGACCATGACTATTGCTTATTCTCATAGTGTTTTGCATGACTGTCTGTGTGTTATTTTTCATTTATTCATCATCTGTGTTTCTGCTGTGTAGCACTTAAAGCACTGAAGCACAAGAGTGTTTATTTTTAAGAAAGTGTTGGTGCAGATTGCAAAGTAAATGCTGGGTCTTGGGAAGTGGGCAAGCTGCATGTGCCAGCCAAAGAAAGACATACAACATGAGCTGTCACTGTGAGTCAGCCTGGGCAGCAGATCAGAAGGGCTTCTGCATTATGTACCATTGAGCACAGAGTCCTCTCACAGACTCCTTGTGTAAATCACTTTTCACCATGCCTAGCCTGTCTTCATAGGCTCCTTTTGCCAGCATACTGTATAAGCAAGTCATAACTGTGCCTGGGGACACGTCATTTCCCTGACATCAGTAAGAAAAGCTCTGCAGCACAGTCTCACCCAGCTGATCTTTCTTCTGTTCTTTTGAAGCAGTCAGTTCAGTTAGTACATGACAGCAGAGGAAGCACGTCTTACCTGCTCTGACAGCTTAATAGTTTTAGATAATTTATTTTAAAATGTTATCATATCTTGGATGCTAAATTTAGGATTCCTAAGTGTTACTCTTTTGTGTAAAATTCAGTGGCTGAAAGCTAAGACTGGAGTTCCAGAGATGATGGTTGTAAACCTGCATGTACAGATTAAAACAATAAAGTGCTAATTATCCCTAGCCCAGCATGTGGCTAGTGTTGTAAATGAAAACAGTAAAATTTTGTTGTAATGGCATATTAAATTTTGTACTTTTGCTGTAAGAACAAGAATCAGCCTCTGTCTCCTCTCACTCTCTCCTGTCACCCCACTGAGCTGCCAACATTTTGAAAAGCAAAATGCTTACTGTGCGTTTGTCCTGTTCCTGTCTTTGTTAAACCTCAACCTGTAATTTCATGAACTGTCTAAGGGTGCCCCACAGCAGGTAAATCAATCCGAGCTGAGGCAGCCATAATCCCCCCTGCCCTCCATTCCTTGCCCTGCCACTGGCAGTGGCACCAGGAGCAGCCTCAGAGAGGTGGGTTGGTGAAAGCCAGCACTGTGTGGTGGCAGTGGGTCAGGGCACTGTCTGCAGCCAGCTTGGTTCCTCAAGCCAGTGCACCACTCCTGTGTGACTGCTCTTCCCAGGGCTGGGATGGTTTCTGCCTCTGTGGTTGGCCTTCGAGGTTGTTTAAAATGCACACACAGGTTGGTAGTGCTGGTGAAAGAAGCAGTTGCTGGTGTTTCCCTTCTCTCACACTGCCTTACCCCTCTGTCAAGGAAGGTGCTGCTGCATGTGCATGCCCAAATAAATTAGGGGGTTGCTCTAGGTTAAAACTAACAGCTATTTTTATGCCAAGTCCCTGCTCTGTTGTTGGCCATGCGGCTGCATAAGTGTTTGCCTCCAGTACCAGGAAGGGTGTGAGAACATGTGGCCAAAAGTGAGAGGCAGACAAGGCTTGCTTTTGTCTGTGGCTGTGCTAATTTAAAGTGCCTTCAAGTGTTCATTGAGCTGTGGCCTCTCTTGTGGCAGTGTGGGGTATTTTCTGTTGTGAAACATCTGTAGTGGGATGAAATGCCCAAACCAGTGTGTTACTGAGGCAAATAAATGGCATAAAGATCAAAGTGGACTGTGGGCTTGTTGGCTTGTTAAGGAAATTAATTCTGACAGAGGAACGGATTCCTTCCTGAAGAACATCACTCTATGGAATTCGATGGAAACAGCAATGAGTTTGGAGGGCACAAATAAGGGCATTTGAAAATACTTGAAAAAGCTATTTAGAATTTGATGTCTCTGTGGTCTTAATTCCTCAGTGTTTCTTATTCATGGAACTCTTTTGTTCTTTGTGTAAACTTTCTTGCCCACGCTGAGAAAAGCAAAAAGCAGATGCAGTGTCTTTTAGTGGTATGCTGATAAAAAGCAGCGAAATGGGGAGCACAGGAGCTGAACAGAAGAGGAGAAATTATAGCAATGCATTGAATCAGAAAGTTGTGTATTTGAATTTAAAATGAATGCTTTAAAACACCCTTTTTTGCTTACATAACTCTAATGGATTTGGTTCTACCTTTGCTTAGTTAAAAAAGTTTTAATTACATCCAGTATTTAGTCACAAACATACAGAAAATCATAGCTTATATATGTAAAATCTTCTCAGGAAATTCACTGGTTAAATTGAATCTGTTCAAAAGGCAGTGCCATGTGTTAAAATTGAGATCAGTGTTTTGATATGCATCAGTTATGCTTTATAGATTGTAATATTGAACTGTCTAATGTCTTTATCATTCACTCTTCTCCAAGGAAGGAATGGGAAAATATTCACTGATCTAAAAAACTGGTTTTTAACATGTTTTGATAGCGAGATTAGCAGTCACTAACAGCAACTGTTCTCAGG
The DNA here is from genome assembly GCA_013397115.1 of Edolisoma coerulescens. Taxonomy (NCBI): domain Eukaryota; kingdom Metazoa; phylum Chordata; class Aves; order Passeriformes; family Campephagidae; genus Edolisoma; species Edolisoma coerulescens. The sequence goes on from VWZW01001499.1 coordinate 3,210,465, forward strand.
GTGGAAAAACTTCTGATTAATTGACTTCCACAACTATATAGTTAATCTTTTTCTTGTGGGTATTAATAGACTACTTAGCACCCTCTCCTGCATGTTCAATGTTCTTTCATTTTACTAAATTCCACATTTTCTTCAGTTATCAAAATCCTGTGGATTTGGTGTGTTTGTGTTGGTCCGAGTCCTCTATTTTGTTGATGTAAAGAATTTGGCTTTAAGAAATCGTTTTCAATCATCTGCATGATTGCATCAGACATCAACGTGCCATGGCCTGGGGGTCACATGGAATCTGTCAGGAGGCTTCATTCAGACTGCATTTGGAGGTGCCTGCAGAAGAGATGGATCCTTCTGATGACAGCAGTCTGCCTTCCTCTGCCAGCTGCTTTAGAGGTGCCCACGTTTCTAACACAAGTTTTGGTGAAGAGCTGAGCTGTTCCTCTTTGCTGTGAACTTGGTCCCCAGGACATGTGAAATTGGATGCACATCTGCAGGCCCTTCAAGTGTCAGGTGTGATGTGTGCACGAGTGATCTGGTCTGTGTATTCACAAATATTTCTATCCTGCAAGTGCAGCGGGTCTGTGGTGTGACAGAGAAGTCTGAAAGAAAGCAGGAGACTTGTTCAGCTGTGTGCTGCCAACAGAGCTTGTCAGCCTGTCCAGGAATAATTGATTAGGGAATTGATTTCTCCTGTGTATTCACAAATATTCCACTCTCACGTGCACAGATTAACAGAAGCAAAAGATTCTGTGGCACTTAATGACCTCCAAATGAATGAAGTGACTGCTGTCCTATATATGCTGCTGTAGTGCAAAGAATTGTACTTTTTCTTGGAGAAATTGCCGAGTATTGCGGATGGCTCCCCTGATGCTGGATATGTGTACGTGTCTCTGGAGTTCATCACTGGTGTTTAAATAAGTATGGCAGAAATGATGAAGCACCACGTTTCGTGGGGAGGCTCAAGAACTGCCCTTTTATAGTACCAATACAACAGAATGTGGTTTCATTGTTCTGCAGGTTTCACTGGAAATGTGATTTTTTAAATTTTCCAAATAGCTCATGAGTGATGCTGCTGCCCTTGGCAGACTGTATATGCCATGGTAATCTTCAAATTCTTCAGGCATGAAGTGTCTGGCATTTCTGTTATCACTAACCTAAGTGAAATACAATAAAAGGATCTAAAATGTCCATTCAGAATGAGCTCTTTTAAAAATTGACTTCATACTAAGATGCTGCAGTTCAGCACAACTGTTTTTCCCTTCCCTACCTTTCTAGTATGATTTGACAGCAGGTTCTTTAATATGGATAGAGGAGTATTTTTCCTTTCATGTTTTCAAGAAAGCCTACAACAAAAGGGAGGTTTGAGATTGGCATTTCCATTGAATTGTGTGAGGCAAATTAAAAAGTTTTTCTCTCTAGCCATGGGAAACAAGACATTGTTCCAAACTACAGGGGGTAATGTTGTCATTTTTTAGTGATGTGTCTTTAAAAGAAAAAGCCCAATGTCTTTTTAAAATTTAAAATATTTTATTTGCATTTTATCACCTAAATGTGTTTAGTTGTTTTGGAGTTAGCTGTGCCCTGTTTGTTCATCATGCAAGCACAGTGCAGGTATTGTTTCATGCTTGAGACAGCTAAACAGCAAGCTAGTGGAGAGAAGTGTTTAAATGAATGTTAGGCATGATCTTTTCTACTTCTAACTGGAGAAATTTAGAGTTTAAATACATTTTGTGTCAAAGAGGAGACCCAAGCTCTCCTTTGTCTTTGATTTCCAGCAGCATAGGCTTAAGGTGCAAGAATGTGGAGAAGAATCAAAAATACGAAATTGTGTGCATTATTGGTATTCCTGGTTTTAAGAAATAGTATTTGTGTGGTTACTGCATTGCAGTAACAGGCCTATTGAAATGAGAAATAACTTCTGAGCATTGTGGTTTGTGCAAGCATTTTTATTTTCCTTAAAATGCACTCAGAACAGTGTATCTGCCCATACAGGTGAAAGCTACTATGATTTCATGTTCAAAAGGCCACTGTGTCATTGTATCTGCAGAGTATTTTCAATCTGTGAATTAATAAGCAGTTGTTTACCCCATCATGGAATAGGAAAAACACAGAACTGGTTAATGGCTCGTTGCTTTTGTTTAGGACATAACCTAAAGCTGACTGCTGCTTGTGTTGATAATTATTTTTATATTTGCAATATAAAGAGTTTTGAAATTCTAACCCCAAATATATTCACCATGAATATATTTGTTGGTTTTGTTGCTGTTAATATAATAAATTCCATGCATTTTGTAGTGTGTGTGAGTACTTGCTTGTGAAAAGCCATTTTACTAGAAAATGAATCTTATTGTTAAGTGTTAACATATTAAGACTAATCAGGAATCTGACATTTGAATGCTTAGTGGCTAATAAACCAAGGCCATACAGGTTCTGCATGATAAAGCTTTCACTTTTCTTACGTTTTTAACATGCCTTTTGAAAGAAACCAGGATTATAATGATACATAAAGCATGCTGTGTAAGTTACCTCTTCGTAATGTTGGTGTCTTGTGTTAGAAAAACCCTAACTTAAAAGAGTAATTTATCAGCTGTCCCCCAAAAGGAAATAATATTTGCCATGGGATAGAACAAAGTGTTTTAAAGCAACCTGCATTAATAAAAACATGGCTGAACAACAGCTTTACAAATAGAAGTTTTGATTTTACTAAGCAGATACTGCAGTTAACTTTTCCAAGGATGTATAATTTTTATTCAAGACTGCTAGCAAGATAAAAAGCTGCAGTTTGCATCTGCATCTGTTTATGATTCTGTGTATAGCAGCAGCACTTTAGCTTTTATAACATGCAGCTATCTTTCAATGTGCTCAGATTACAAGGAGAATAGTTTTTGTTAGCAGAAGTTATGTGTGTTTGCCAACAGATTAATCAGACCTAGTTAAATTAATCACACAGGTTTTGTTCCATGCCACTTCAGTGCATTTGACTTACTTTTCCACTCAGTCTTACATGTAATACATTTAAGAATTTTGAAATTTACTTAAAATTCTTAAATATGTGTACAGTTTTTGTACCTAAAGCTTGGTGTACCTTTTCATATTTAGTAGAGGAACTACACACATTATTGTGTAATATGAAACACTTTTAGCTGACAAAACAAACTTCTGTCAATACCAATCATGGTGATCATTGTGAACATTACTCTAAAGAACATTCACATTTCTAAACGAGCACAGAAATTCTTACACTTTTTGTGCTGCATTCTGGGGGAAACGCATGTCTGGCTGTTGAGTAATTGAATTTATCAGTTTGCTCTTTATAATTTGATACTGTTTTCCATTTGTTAAACAAATCAGTTTGAGTACTGTTATTGCTGTTTAAAATTAATACGCAAATGTTAGGTAGAGGGCTCCAGGTTGGAGTTATGATTGAATTTGTTCTGCAAATTCCGAAAAATTGAGTATGTTCTCCAAATAACAGTGAATTGCAGCATTAAGATAGTGGTACAGCAGGAAACAACATATTAGCAGTTTGGTAATGGTCAGAGCTGTATTTAAGTTGCTGTATTTTATTTGCTGTCCATTGGCTTTCTCCTTTTTCATTGTGTTGTGAGTACAGTAACACAGTAAAACCAATGTGCTTTTGGTATTGTCAGGTTTCTCTGTCCTTTTCAGCACTTGTTTCCTTCTGTACTGAGGTGTTGAGGAAATACAAAGTAGCAGGGACACTTCTGTACTGTCCATGCCATTTGTTAAGCCATTATGGATGAATTTCCATCTCATTGAGGAAGTTGTAGCAGCTCTCCGGTCACTTGTGATGATAAAGCAAAAGACAACATTAGTTGAATGTTTTTTTTCTCACCATTGCTGTGTCATTTGCATGTGAGTTACCTTGGAGTTTTCTCACAGCATGGTTGGTGTGGCGTGATGTGAGGCTTTGAAGATGAACGTGGGAGCTGATTTCTGTTTGTTCTTTCGTAGGTGACGGGTGTGGACACACTGTGCTGGGCCCTGAGAGCGGGACCCTGGCCTCCATAAACTACCCCCGGACCTCTCCCAACAGCACCGTTTGCGAATGGGAAATCCGTGTGAAGCCTGGGCAGCGAGTTCAGCTCAAGTTTGGTGATTTTGATATTGATGACTCAGATTCCTGCCATTCCAGTTACCTCCGAGTTCATAATGGCATTGGCCCCAATAGGACAGAAATAGGTAGGAGCTTTAATTATCACTATTTGAGAACTGTTGTGTTGTATAGAACTCGTGTGTACTGTTGGTACTTTTGTTACTTTTTGACAACAACTGTATGCTAAATGCAACACAGATCCTATAATAATCTTTGATTCTTGAGATTCTCAAAGGAAGCTCCACTGCAATGTGGGTTTTTTTTCTTTGACATTTCCCGGTAGCTTGCAAAGTTCTTGTAAGCGGTGGAGAGGGAACTGTAAAATTAGAAGCATCTTCATTTTAAAAAACCAGGCATATGTGTATATATATCTATATTTATATCTATATCTATAGATACATATCTTACCTGAAATGCCTTTCTTTTTATATGGATTCACTCTCTCTGACTTGAGCTGTTCATCTTGGTGGTGTTAAAGGATGTCAGGCTTCAAAAGGGGTGTAGTTCAAATATCCTTCATCTTCTGATAATGTTCTTAGTTTAATTTTTGTTCTCTTCAGGAGAATTTCATGACTAGAAGTCAGTGGGTTTTTTTCATATAGCAGTGTGATGTTATAATCTACATCAAGGTATATGTAGAGTGTTTAGGCTCTTGTGGTTACTTTGCATAAAACTCAAAATGAATTGTCATTCTTCCTTCGATTAAATTAGTTGTTATTATGCAGATTAACTTCATTTTCTTTCCTGATACTTGAATTTGGAGAGAGAGAGAGAGAGATTTACTCCACTGAGACTGTTTTTGTGCAATTCAGGTGCTGATCCCGCTAAATTGAGTCTTTTTCTAAAGAGGCTAGTGGAGTGTTAGCTTTGTTAACCCTCTTTTCCAACTGTTACCTAGGTAAGTGTGTGTGAAAATAAGTATGTGCTTGGAGCTGTTGAGCCAGACTTGGTCTAAAATAGGAAACACTGAATGCCTTAAATGGCAAGGAACGTCAAGTTCTGATAAGTCTATTACTCACTTTTACAAGGGACTTCATGGGTTCGAGTAAATGCCTGCCTCATTTGTTTCTCTTGCTTTTCAGCTGTGGCCTGCTGGTGTAGCAGCACAATATGTTGAGCAAATGTGTGTGTTGTTCTGCTCTTAATAAATTAAATCACAGGACAAACAGTGATGTTAACAATGGCAAATACAGATGATGCAGGGTTTGGGGTTTTTTCATGTTTGAAGCAACAGACACTGGAGAGATTAAACAGTGACTTGAATTTTCTTGGGAGAAATCTGGATTTATCCTAAGTTTTTCCATTCAAGACTACTGACATGGTCTAACATTAGTTTTTCCATTCAAGACTACTGACATGGTCTAACATTAAAATATTTGTTTTACATAAAATCTGACATTCAGTCATACCTTTTTTAACCCAAAATGACTTAAAGGTTGGCTGGTTAGATTAAAAAATAAATTGTTAGTGGGTTCATTGATGAATAGGGAGGGTTTCTAATGAAGCTTTTAAGGGCTAGTGCTTATTCCAAGCCTCTTGAGTATTTATCAAGAAATCAAAAGAAGATTCAAATGCTCAGTGTGAAGTTTGTCTCTAGTAAGATCTAGAGGAGTTTTTTATTAGATTTCATTACAGTCCAATTACTGTGTATCTGCAGTCAGATGTACTTATTTAAGACATGGGAGTTCCCTCTCCTGCTGTAATGATGCTGTACAGAAGCACTCGGGGTCCTTCAATGCATAAGTACAGACAAAAAAGCAATATTACATCTCCTGCATATACAGTTGGCAGAGGTGTTACTGCACTCATGCTCTGTCCATTCCTAGTGCTTGCTTTTTCAAAGATTGACAAAAATCGGGCAGGAGGCCAGGGAAGAGTTAGAAAAATGATTTATAGTCTCCAAAGTATGTCTTGCCATTAATCATAAGGTGCATCACTCTACAGTTCGTCCAAGGCCGTATATCCATGGTGCAAGCAGCACTGGAGAGTTTATCCAAGCTAGATTTACATGGCTTTGCACTGTGTATTTGCCTGAAGAAGGGAATAAATGGTGTTTTGAGTGGAGTCTCATGATGGTCAGTCATGTAACAAGATCCAGTGGCTGAAAACAAAACTTAAAAAAGGGAAAAGAAAAGGTTGTGTTGTTGTAATATACAATTTATATTTAAGTATTGTAAAATCTGTTTTCTGGGTTTTATTAGAAGATACTCTTGCTTTGTAAAAAAAAAAAAACCTGAATAAGCAACATCTAGAAAGCTCTGAATAATGATAGGAATTTGTATTTTAACGTTTAAATTTTTTTTTAATTATTTTATTAGTGTTTGGGAGTGCAGATCACTTTTTAAAGGAAATTGACATACATATTCTATTTATTTTGTATTATATTTGTTAAGAACTATTCCTGCACAACAGTGTTACTCCACTTCCTCGACTTTAGTATTGTAATTTGCCTTTATTTGAGAAAGGAGTCTACCTCTTTTTCTGCTTTTTTATAATATGATAACATACTTGTTATGAGGAAAGCAGATGGAATGATGAGCTGAAACAGAGGTAGTGTCATTTACTGCTGGTGATTATCCATTTTGATTATCCACTGCAGAATCTTAAATAGGGTTATAGATGGTTTTTACAATATTGAATGACCATGGTAGCCTGTAGAACAGAAGATTATTTTTTTCCTAACAAGTTAATTAACTGGTCAGTATCTTTTCTAAAGTTTCTAGTTAGTAGGACTGGAGAATTCCGTATTGACTGGGGTCTGTTTTACAGCCATTCATCCATGAATGTGACTTGGTAGCAGTTCTAGAACTTCGTAGGGCAAATACTGTCAACATCTGCAGCAGTTGAAATTGTGTTATTTTTGTTCATTTCATATGGCAAGAGAAGTACCCAGGTACAGAACCTCTGTTACGTTTTTTAGGTGTGACCAAACAAAAAGAGAACTAACTGGTAATGTGTATTAATGGTGCTCACCTGTGATGTATGTGTGATACTGCTGAAATGCAGTGAGTTGTGCTGCTGTTGTCCAGAATTAAGGAAAGTACTTGACGGAAACCATGAAAGAGACTATGAGGAAGAAGTGTTCCAGCAGCTGAGGGAAAAGGAGGGCTTTTTTCTCATTTGCTTCTGTAGAAGCTTCTCATTGTCCTAACTTGATCCTTTTCCTTGAGAGATTCCTCATGTTCTTTGAAGCACTGACTGTGGAGGTTACGCATGGCTAGAGGTGAATGGGATAAGGTCACGTTTATCTGCAAGTGTTGGGGTATAAGAGACCTGTTGACAGTGACAAAACAAATGTGGAACTCACAGTCTGCCATTTGCTTTAAATGGTCACTAAGCACATTATTTAGTGTCATGCTCATGTATTTGCTTTCGAATATACACCAGAACTAATGTGAGCCTACAGTGCAGATGAAATAAGAGGCTGGAAATTTAATAAGGTGCTTATTACGTATGTTGTTTTGGATCAATATTTGTCCTCCTCCTTCTCTCCATAGGAAAATTCTGTGGGTTTGACTTTCAAATGGATGGTTTAATTACTTCAAAAAGTAATGAAGTCACAGTACAGTTCATGAGTGGAATTCACGCTTCTGGACGTGGATTTCTTGCAGCTTATTCAACCACTGACAAATCAGGTATTTGTAATTATTTGGTAATTTTTCTTCACTGGCAAAATTACAGCTGTCTAGTAAAAACATGGAACTAAATCATTTACTCTCACATTGTCACAAATTAACTTCCAAAAATTTCATACACTTTTCATGATACTTCTGTATAGGAAATTGGACTGCCTAATTCAAGTTACCTCAAAGTTGCTGTAGGTTTAAAGAAATGGTATCAAAGCTTACCTTGAATAGCAGAGGAAAAATGTCAGTTGTCTGTTGTAAATGAAAGAACTGCTTCAGAATCAGGACAAAATGTATTTTTTCAGGCAGTAATCAAGGTGGCAGATAGCTGACAAGTTTTCTTATCAAACTGTATGTATTTTATACAGACTAACCTTGTGGAAATTTTGTATTTCAGTAGCACCATCCTTTACTCCCTCAGCTCTTTAGTTACATAATTTGCTGACTAGATTTTTGTCTTTTTCTTGGCTTTTTCTATGGTTTTGGTTACTTTAAGCCTCTTTAAGAGGTTGCTGTATTTGTTTTGCATCTTCTCCCACTCACTGTAAAGGTGAGTGATATACGGAGTCTGCAAGGAAATGAAGGAGTGCCAGCAACTGCTTCAGAAGGCAAAAACCCTATCTGGAAGTTATTCTAAAAAGAGCAGATAAAGAGTTTCAGTTTGTAATTGTGTAGGGTTTTTGATGCTTTCCTCTCTGTATGTGTTGCTGCACAGCAGACACAAACATGGTATTTGTGATATCAGTCATGGATGCCAATAACATGGCATTCTAACATTTGTTCTCTCTGGTGCTTGGGTTCAGCACTGCAGAACCATTAAATGTTGAAAACACAGGCCTCTTTAGCTTATTAATTTAATTTTGTGAAAAGAGCCTATGTTTCTGTCTCCGATTTATCTCTGAAGTACAGCTATAAATTAAAATTAAGCTGCACAGAAAATGCATTTTTGTAGTATGTCTCCTTATCTTTTGCCATATTCTCGGTAGATTTCCCAGTTAGTCAGACAAATTAGCAAGGTTCTACTGTAATACAAAATCTGTTGCAAGAAAATTTAGTAGGCATGTGTTTTTTTCATTTTGAGAGTTTTGGTTAAGCCTCAGAGGCTCAAATGTATGTTTTCCTGCACTTTAGAAAGTATACTCAAGCTTGTTGTCTTTATCTCCTCTTGACCTAACATTTTTTCTTTCCAGACTTAATTACCTGTTTAGACAATGCAAGTCACTTTTCCGAACCAGAATTCAAGTAAGACTGATTTTTACCTGTTTCCCTCCCAGTCTCTTTAATCGAGTAATTTTAGTGTATCTACTTGGCTTTGTTACTTATATCTGATGCAGCTTGAAAATTGGCCGTCCAGAGAACTTGAGACACAAACTAATTAGGGTTAGAGCTGAAGAATTTTGACATTTGCACTCCTCTTTCCTCTTCCTGTCTCTCCCATTTGTGTTATTTACATGCAGTATACAGTAGAACCTCGTTAATTTGCACTAACACATGGGAGCTAATATCCCATTTCCATAGAAAGAATATTGCTTTTATAAACGTATTACAGCAGGTACACAACTTAATTACTGAAACTCTTATTACAGTTTACCTAAGGAGCACTAAATGATGAAATGTGTTATAAATTGCAAACCCATTTCACAGTTTGATGCTCATTAATGAGGTTCTGTGGAGACACAGAATGCTGTGCATTCTAATGGGGGAAATGTGTCATCTCCCTGTTTTCCCCTTCTGCATTTCCTTCTAAAGCAAAGACAGTGTTTAAAGCTGCAGAGTATTGTGAAATATCTAAGCTTACTTTTTGGAGAACTTGAGCCATGGCATTATGAAACATTTCAAAGTGCAACCTCCATTTCTCCTTCATTTTCCCAGGTTCTAAAATAGGGCTCTAATTGTAGGTTCTGGCCTTACTAAACATGTGACAAAGTCTCTGAATCCCACTCTTTTCATGGAACCTACAGTGTTGCTTCAGCTGTTGCTGAACTGTAGTGAAAATGTTAATGAGTTTACTCCACTTTACTTTTAGCTCTTGAAGATGTAATAATTTTCATGTATGCAGTATGAATTGCCCTAGAACATGAACACAGGCTTGCTCCAGAGGTGCTGGTGTCTTGTCTCTTGCTTTTCATGAGCTGGTAGTAATTTGGCCAGTTTTTTATGATCAAAGCATTGCCAAAAACTGTGATAAAATAGCTTTATATTATTACTTTACAGATCTTTTATTTAAGAGTGCAAAACAAACAGATATGCGGGTCTCTAGTTCATAAAATTCATTAATATTGTTACTTATATGACTTTGAAGTTACAGGAGCCATGTGGTATTTATATTATAAAATGCTGGCTTTATTAGCTCATCGTATTGAGACTGGGACTCTACTTTCAGCTGAAACTTGTTTTAAAACATTTTCAAATGTCTGTTCTCCTGTTGTGTACTTCTGAGTATTTTTGGTCTGATTTGATAGGTCTTCAATTAGGAGATATCATTACATAGTGATATATGAATAGCAGAGTGTTGTAAATCAAAAGCATAATAACTGTTTTATAACAGTAAGAGACTTGTAGGTGCGCACACATCCTGACTTGATATTTTGTTGTCTTTCAGTAAGTATTGTCCAGCTGGATGTGTGATTCCTTTTGCTGATATTTCAGGCACTATTCCTCATGGATACAGAGATGTAAGTAAAAATACCACGGGCTCAAGTGAGTTTTGGTAAAACACATGATGGATAATACAAGTCAGTTTTCGTTGTTGGCATTAGTTGTGTTTCCTGTATGCTGGGATTTGTGCCTCCTAAAAGTGAATAATATGATACTCGTTTTGTAGCACTGATGCTAAATGACAGCTGCTTCAGATATTGCCATCTCCAAAAAGTGGTGTAGTGGAGTCTTAAATATTTTTGTGAGGCCTGCAGAGAAGGGTGGATCAATCAAAAGATGAGGTGTTTTTTCTACTTCCTGTTTTGGCTTTGTTGGTTTTCTCAGGTTGGGAAATTGAGATTTATAAAGAACCAGTTCTTTTCATGATGTCCTCTTGTTTTTGACACTGTAATGCCTCTCTCAGCAGTGTCTCAGTGGCTATCTTAATTTTTGTTACACCTCAGAGATGAAATATTGTTTATGCTCAGCAGCTATAAAATAATTTGCACAACAAAGTTAATACTGTAACAGTAGTTCTATAAATTGGTAATGAGCATCTTTAAGAATGTACTATTTACTTAAAACACTGCAAAACGCTATACAAGATTTTTCTAATATAAGCCTTTGCAGGTCAGTTAGTGAACTTTCCATAGGATGGGAGGATGTTTGCTTTGTTTATTTTTAAGTGATTATAATTTTGCTAGCAATCTACTAAAAATTACATGAAATCTCTAGTTTTTATCTTAAAATATTCTCAATAAGCCCTTAGATCTAGCACAGAGGAAAGACAATGTAAAAATGTTAGTAATCAAAGATTTTAGTATTAAATATGAACTTGGAATATGCCTGTCTGGTTTTCTTTTCCTGAATACATGTAAATCCCAGGCTCCTTGCTTAAACAATCACCCCCATGTAAAAATGTCACTACAGTGTAACTGCGTTATGTGTTCTGGTCCACAGTGAGTCCTCACTAAATGGCTTAAGGTAATTTTTGTAGCTAGTAACAAGATGAAATTGATTCTCTGCCTCACAAATTTGCAGCATCTGTAGGAGTTCCGCTTCTTGGGAGTTTTTTTGCCAAAATCTGGAATAATTGTTTTCTGTGGAGGAAGAGGAAACGTAAGGAAACATAAGGAAATAAATGCCCTGTGACTTTCTTTTTGTATACTTTATCACTCAGAAAAGGCAGGCTGTGTGGAAAGAAATTAAATTGTCCAGCACTTTAGACCCAGGTGGAGGTTTCTCATGCATCTCTTTCAAATGTATGGGAACTGGTTGCTGCTTTCAAAAATACCCAAAATCTTGACTCATTCCTGTGTGACCCTAATGTCCACAGTCCTTGAGGGCTCGGAGCTCTCATTGCTGAAATCTGGTGAGCAGGGAGGAGAGAGCTGCATCTCCTGCAGAGTCCTGTGCTCTTTCTTGAATGGAAAGGGGAGCTATGTTGATCCCAGACCTGTTGGATGTGAGTTTACTCTGCGCAAGCCTGAAGGACTTGATGATGTGATGAGTCCTGCTCACTGTGGCACAGGCAGCCTGCAGGCCAGGGAAGTGTCACTGGGACATTTGTTAGTCGATTCTGTCATCCAGGGAGAGGAGGCAAGAACACGATACCCTGCAAAAACATTTTTTATCACTGGTCTTCACTGACTTGTACAACGTAGGTAATTGACTTGTTTAGGATGAGTTGAATGCATGTATTGCCATGGCTTTATATGGATCAGAGTGCTGGATGGTTAAACCATGTTTAACCATGAATTAAGATGAAAAATAGAACCCCTTGGCTAAAAGCTACCAAATCTGCAGTGCATCACCCCTTAATTTTGAGAAAATAAACAAACATACTTTCAGTGTGCTTTCTATTAAAAGGTTGTCTGTGTATTTACGTCTTCAACTTCTGTTGTCTAACATAATTTATTATAGGCTGAGCCCGGCTGTCTGGCTTTTTCAGACTGATTCACCTTGGTGTTGGTTTGAGGTTATTTAATTACAACATTTACATTCCAAATACATCTGGGTGAGGATACAGTGAAATGTAGGGCCTTCTTTTTATGTTTTTTATAAATTCAATAATAAATAAAGGTGAATGGTTTCTAAATAACCAAGATAACAGTTAACTAAGAAGAGTATTTTAATGTAATAATAACAAAGACTGTAATTGGACAGTGTAGCATTTACAATATATGTTGTGGTGTTTCTTTTATTCACTTAGTAGTATTAAATTTTTCTTTCCCTCCCTTCTTCAAGTCATCATCACTTTGTATGGCTGGTGTTCACGCAGGCGTCGTGTCAAATACTCTGGGTGGTCAAATTAATGTTGTAATCAGCAAGGGCATTCCGTACTATGAAAGCTCCTTGGCCAACAATGTCACCTCAGAAGTGTAAGTGTACTTCCTATAATTTCTTTATCTTCAGCCCCTTAGATCTTGGTAGTGTCTCATTGCGGGATTAATTTCAGCTAGTGCAGGTACGTGTTCCCTGGACAGGTTCTCGTCACTAAGTTTCTCACACTTTTGCTGCAGTGTAATTGTTTTACCAAATATCTTTAATCTCTAGACCAGAAATTTTCGTTTTCCTAATTCTGCAAGGAGTTTTTACCTTCTTGGCCATAAATTCCTCCTGGTCTGTGGAAAAACAGTAATTTAATGGCAGCTTTTCAGTTGCAGGGAAAGAGTGTAGCTTGTCATTGTATCTCAAGTCCCACAAATGAAAGCAGTCACAGGAGATTGAGTTGTGTTATTATGATTAGCTTAATTTGAAAGGAAAGCATTTTACTGAAGTCTTGCATTTTTCTGGGTAGATGTTTGTTTGAAAGTCTGTAACCCAGTATCTCTGGACTAGATTTCAGTTGAGAAGGTGTTTGTACCGAAAGCGCTGCAACTTGCTGGCAGGATGTGTTAATCATTAAGTGCTTGTTCAGGCATATGTGCCTAGGTTTCAGTGGCCGGCAGTCAGACAAGAAAAATAAATTGAAGACAATTTGTTCTCCATTTTCCTCACTGGGTACTGCAAAATGTCATCTCTTGTTCTCTGCAGGGGACCCTTATCTACAAGTCTCTTCACCTTTAAGACGAGCGGTAAGCGTTATCACATGTATTACATGTTATGGCTTTCATACAAACTTTGTGGATAGAAAGAAGTGTGCAGGTATTTGATTTCTTAATTTTTGTTCTCATTTGTGAGACTTCTTTTAGTGCATTCCTCAATAATGTATTTTTTTCAATTGTTTTACTATCTCAATTTGATGATTAATCATCACTCCATTTATAGGTACAGTGATGTTTAAAGTAAGCCTTGCTTATCTGCAGGAAGAGATTCTTTCAGGTTACGTTCCCTGTTGTATCTATTTTAAAGTGCCTTGACTCTCACACTGAAAACACACTGCTAAAGCAGAGCTGGGCACTTGAGAGTTGCTCTCTATTTGTAAAAACTGTGTGTTCTAGTTTTCTTCCAGGTTTACTCCTTACGCTTTCCTGGTTGTCTGTTTAGAAAGCTAGAAGAAATCCCAAAATGATTCCTCATCTTTTTCCACCCTCTTTTGGCTTTTTTATCTCCCATTTTTGTGCAACTGGATGCTGTGTGATAAATGACTGTCTCTCTTGCTCTGGAAGGGATCTTGGGCCTTGCTCTGTGTCTGAGTTGTGTTCTTTCTTGGCTGCTATGTTTTGTTTGTCCGTGTGTACCAGGCTGATGATTCATGTAACAAGTGTTGACCCTTTTTGAAGCTTTACTGCTTTGCATGTTTTTTCTTTCTGTCTTACCTGGTTTTCAAATAAATTAGCTGTACTTTTCTAAGTGGAAGCTAGTTTTCCTGTAAGTCACTTTAAATGCCATCTCTGAGTGCTTGTTGGAAATACTGTGAAGACAGTGGCCTTTCCTTAGTCTCTTTAACTGTTTTAATAACAATGTAAGAACCATAAAACCATCACGTCTGTTTTTCATAAAGATAAAAAAGGAAAGGGGGGGGGGGGAAATCATGCACATACTCCTCAAAAGTAAACAAATACTTTTCCTAATACATAAATAAAAGGGGCAGTGAATGGGGATATAAAGACAGGAATCTGATGGGCAGGAGTGTTTGGTGATGGAAGTGTATAAACAAGCAAAAATTAGAAAATAAAATGCACATAATATTAAAATGATTCCTCTCCCAGACCTCTGCAAGAGCTGAAAGAAGGAATTACATGTCTGGTGTCCTTATGCATAAAGAATATTAAACACAGTGATCCAGGCAGGGTTTGCTGGGTTCTTTTGTCTTTCAGAATGTGATCCAATAGTGTGTATGAAAGTAATTAAATGGCCTGGAAATAGGAAGAGATAGGACAAAATGCTGATCTAGACTCTGTGAATTTCAGTGACATGTGAGAAATTATTGAATAAGCTAGAGATGAGATACAGGGAGCTCACAGGAGAAGGGAAACTAGGCTGGGTTGTTCTGCCTGCCTGACTGAAGGCAAAGATTGCTCTCTGCTGATACTTCTGGGGACTAGGCATGGGAGAGGGGAAAACTGTTGGTATTACAGAACAAGAAATTTAGCCCCGAAATTAGGAGATGTTTTTAGCCACCAGCAGAATTCAACGTGGGAAGAAACTAGTAAGAATGATGACCAGAAAAATGTAACTAACTTCAAGGATGTATTTGAGCTCAAGGCCAGGATTATGACATGACTTCCTACATGCTTTGGTTTTTTTCAAATGAACACTGTGATGCTGGGGTTGGTTTAAAAACCCAAGAAGTTATATAGACACAAAAAAGGAACAAATGAACCAGTAGTCTCTTTCCCATTCGTGCATGAACCATAGATACTCTTAAACCCTCAAAGTTCTCCAGTGCTTCTCGCTGAGTGCTCTGTGTGACTGGTGATGGAGAGAATATCCACATTGCTCTTGGAACAGGCATAAATCATGGCATTCTCATGACTAGTTTGGTTCTAGCATCCCTGTTAGAAAGCAAAAGACAGCGTGTTTTGTTGGTATTGTTGTTATGGAATAAATTTAGACAGCAGTTTAATATTTGTATGTAAAGTCTTAAAATCCAACCAGTGTAACTTCATATCTCAGTTTTCACCTTTTCTGTTGTTCAGGTTGCTATGGGACACTGGGGATGGAATCTGGGGTGATTCCTGATTCCCACATCACATCATCATCTATTCTTGAGTGGCCTAACCAAACAGGACAAGTAAACATTTGGAAACCTGAAAATGCCAGACTAAAAAGGATTGGACCTCCTTGGGCTGCTTTTATCAGTGATGAACATCAGTGGTTGCAGATTGACTTGAATAAAGAAAAGAAAATAACAGGTGAGTGAATCTGATGTGGCTTCTCAGCAGCTTTCAAAAAGTTTGGTTACGGACATCCTTTTTTTCCAGTTCTGGAAAAAAAGTTAGGTAAAGCTCAGATTAATGGTAATTAATGTCACTTAATTACCATTACACTTAATTTGGTTCCATGTCCTAGCTAATACGCTGAGGAACCTGGAGCTGAAGAGGTGTAGTTTCATGGCCAGTCCATTCTTCCATCAGAATTTGTTGAAGTGTTTCCTGTGGTTTTATTGGATCCTTGATACTTCCCTTTTCCTGCTCCTTGTCTCCTTGAAGGTGCAGATGGAAATCCAGTCAGCTCAGCCCACTGGTACCTCTGATGCAGGTGTACTGGTTTGTGTTCCTAGGTTTTCCCTACTGCCCGTCATGGCCGCAGCAAATCCAGCAGCAGGGCTAGGAGCAGTTCCAGTGCAGTGTGAGGAAACAGCAGACTGGGAAAGCAGCTGGCAGCCTCCCCTTCGCCTGCTTGCCTCAAGGGGGGCTTGGGTCCAGAGTTGGGGACTGCAGCCCCCTCAGCAGTCCCTGCTGGGCCTTCCCTCA
Organism: Edolisoma coerulescens; assembly: GCA_013397115.1. Lineage (NCBI taxonomy): Eukaryota > Metazoa > Chordata > Aves > Passeriformes > Campephagidae > Edolisoma > Edolisoma coerulescens. The sequence continues at coordinate 3,226,700 of VWZW01001499.1, forward strand.
CCAAACAGGCTACTCAGTGCAGGCTTGGGCAGGTTAGACCCTGCTCCTTCACAGAGGGGATGATTTTAGCAGCTCTGTTGATTTGGAGAGAGCGGGAGGTGCTGTTTCCCCAGGCTGCTCTGGATGGTTTGTTTTCTGTTCTGGGGGTTGAGCAGCCAGCTCATGGTTACCAATTCCCCTTGACCACGGTGTTGCCCATTCCAAGTAGTGAAGCACTGAGGTGTTGGCATTTTGTGTTTAATCTTCATGAGGCATTGGCATTTTGGGTTTAATTTCCAGGGTAGCTGTGTCGCTGTTGTATCTTCAGTGCCGACGTTAGTGGTTTCTGGTTTAATCGGTCAGAGGTGATTTGCTGTTGTTAATGGGCATGTTTGTCATCTGGTGTAAATCAGAAATAAATTGGATTTAGGTGGAGGGCTTAATAGAGTCTGGGGCTTTAAGGCTATTGTGAAACACGTTCCGCTGATCAGTTTGGGTTTGTCTCTTTCTGAAATGCCTGAGTTGGTCTCTGTAACCTCAGCTGCACACCCTGCTATCAGCAGCATGGCTTCCTGTCATTAAGCAACTTGGGTTTACCAGTGGCCTTTGTTATTACCTCCCTGGGGACTCCTTGGATTTTGAATTACTCCTCCAATTCCTGTGCTAATAAGCTTTTCCAGAACAGCTTTCCTGTGTGAGTTGTGCTGCAGCATTGCAGCATCAGCTGTAGGAAACTGGAGTTCTTTCAGTGGTGCCTTTAGGTTGGCAGTACAAGAGCAGGGAAGAGCTGTGTCAGCAGCTGGAGAGAAGAGTGCGCTGTGGTCAAATGAAAGGGCTGTTTCCATGAAGAAACAGGGGGGAAAGGGCTTAGCAAGGTTATATCATGAAAATTAAAATACAAAGTAAGTAAAATAATTACTAAGTTTCAGTTGCTGTGCAAGTTGCAGACCCTGGCACTTTGGATAAAACTTATGAAATTAACTGGACCAGTGAAGACTCTCAGCTGTGCAAATCTGGATTCAAAAACTGATCTGTTAATTTTTACAAAGTGGTACCAGTTTTTTGTCTTAACAGGGCACCTCAATTTTTTCAGGTATTATAACTACTGGATCAACTTTAGCAGAGCACTACTATTATGTCTCAGCCTACAGAATTTTATACAGTGATGATGCACAGAAGTGGACAGTGTACAGAGAACCTGGCATGGATAAAGATAAGGTAAAATTACCACATGCTTTCTAGGTATGTTCTATGGAGATTTCACAATTGTAAATAAAACTCATTTTGGTATGGTGAGGAATCATTAAATAACTTTCTGTTTCAGTGTATTTTAAATCATAAACAGCAGATAAGCAGAAGAAAATATGACTATACAAATATATAAGGATTTGGATAGTTCTAAAATTCAGATATTATTTTTATTACTATTTGGGGTGGGAATATTCTATACAAGAAACTTCTGTTGCCAGTGGTAGGCTGCCTGGTACTGCATCACTTCAAGAATAATTATATTTCTTTTAAAATAGGTTATATGTTTTAAAATTAAGCTTTACTTTCTTATCCTTGTGGTTACAGAATAAATGTTAGGGGTTGTAAAATTTTTCATGTTTTATAATGTTTCTGTCAATCTCAATTTTTAACCAAATACTGTTAAGTTTCTTATATAAGAGAACAGCCTTTGCAGGGAGGGGGGGTGTGTTCAGATTGCAAAGTTTTGCCACACAGAAAAAGTCCCTAAGATTAGCAGCAAGATAAGATTATTTTCCCTGTGTTTACAGCTCTGCAGTATTTAATAGACAGTAAAAATTATAAAATTCAGGTCTTTCCAGTGGTTCAGATCAGATTTTCTTAAAGAAATGACAGGATTCCTGGTAATGTGACTGCAGCTAGGTTTTCCTTCTTTTTCTTAAAATCCTTGGTTTTATTTTACCTTAGTTCTGTAGGCCTGTGGTATTACATACATGTAACTGTAACTACTAGCCTGGTAGTTTTTTAGAAACAGGCTTTAAGAATGGTCACTCTTGGGCTTGTCCTTCTCTTTACTCTGGGTTAAGAATGTTTCAAGGTAGGATGTAGCATCCTGTTGATGAAGTAAAAGGCTGAAGTTTGTTAAATTAAGAGATTTTTGAACACTGAACATAATTGCAGTAGGAAACTCTTGAAAGAGAGGAGGAGAATTTACTGTCGGGTCTGAGCTTACATGGGAACTAAAGTGACTGCTGGTGTGAAGTATTCAAGAAAAAAGGAAAAATCCAGCGTATTTTGCTAGTTTTGAGTGCCCTCTTCTGGCCATAAAATAAGATCTCAGTTAGCAAGCTGCCTGGATTTAGGCTTCAGTGTTAGTTTGATCATTTTCTTAAAAAATCTTTGCAGCTATTGCCTTGAATTTGAATGTTTTTTTCCTCTTGCATGCTCATGAAATTAAACAAATTGTGGAACCTGAAATTACAGGGAACAGATCTTTCTTTGCACTCTGTGTGTCATTAAGGGACAGGGCATGAAGAATCAGAGGTACTCAGAAGTGGCAGCTGAATTTAAATGACAGAAAAAATGGTTCAGTTTGGTTCAAAATAGCAGATTTTCTCTCCATCTGCCATCACCTCACTTGATAAAGATGTGCTTTTGGATGCATCTGCTTGCAGGCTTCTCCCTTTGAGCACCCCTGACCAACCAGGAGGTGCTATTCCCTGGTTTTTTGAAACATGTTCGAAATTCCTAACGTTTTTCAGGAGACTAGAAGCTTTTCCAAGATTTTCCTGTAATCCTTTTTGCACATACCTTTTAGAGATTTGGCAGTACTCAAGAAAAACTTTCCTTAACTTTTCATATATGAAAAAAAGTAAAATGATTGAATTGGGGAAAAAAGACAAATCAGAGTCGCAGTGTTGGAAAAGCTTTGTTTAACAGCACAGAGAGAAAATGAAAGAGTTTGATAATAAAAGGAATGTGAAAGTGATTTCTCATGAAGAAGTTTGTACTGTATTGAGCTCAGAAGCAAATTATTTTTTAATGCAAAAATTAGGATAACAAAAAATAGAGAGCTGCAGGTAAAGTTAAGTTACTTCCATAACACTGGACATGAAAAGCTTGACTGATGAAAGCCTGGAGTAAAGATCTTTACTGTTAATCTTTCTTGAAGGTAAGAGTCATCATTGATTCTTTTTGCCCTTGCTGTTACACACTCAGAAACCTCAGCCTCAGAAACCTGACATGAGATTTAACTTTCAGAGTTGGGCATCTGTGTCCCTCATCTGTAACTCCTGCATGTGTTGCTTGGGCAGCCAGATGTGCCTTCTTTTGGTACTGGGCTCTGGCAGGCACAGCACAAGCAAGGATACAGTGCAGCAATTCAGGCTGGTGCATCCCCTCAGGAAGGCACCTCTGTATTTTGCTTCTCACTCACATCCTTACCAAAACAAGTAATTCTTTGGTGAGATCTGTAGCTACAAGCCTGTCATAAAAAAAAAAAAAAAAACCAGTAATAAGTGGCTGTAAATTGGAACCCAGTCTGCTGTGGACACATGAACTACAACTACTTGGTGTTACTCTTTTATTTCCAAAATAACATAATAGGAATAATTTTTCAGACCTCTAGGGATATTCTAGTCATTTTGTTCAAATACCTTAAATTCAGAAGTGCAATACAGAAATCTCTTCTCTTGTGTATCTAGGTTGAAGCAGCAGTGATTTGCATTGATAAGAAATGTGTTTAAAGCTGTTGACTGCTCCATGTTATGCAGACCCATCAGCTGTTTTGCAGTGCAGTGCTTGTCCTTAAGAATGGCAGGGGGCTTTATTGGTTACCAAGTGGTGTCAGTGAGCAGAAAATTCCTTGTAATACTGACTTTTTCCTGGCAAGTGCCATAATTCTATTCTGCGTTGTGTCCACCGTGGTTTGCAGTATCTGTATCAGTGCCTTCAGAAGACTCATTTATTGTCCCCTCAGTGGTGATCTGTGTTGCAGCAGCACCACAGAGTTGCATGGGCAGGGCCAAAGCCCTGCTGCTGTGCATAATGTGGAGAGACAGCTCACTTCCTACCAAAGGGGATGGTGCCAAACCAGTCCTCCTAAAGGAGAGGGGGGGTTGGGGTACTGGGCCAAGCTGCTATATTGTTTTAAGCAGCTCGGGGGTGAAAAACCCATGGTTGGCTGTAAATTTGTCAATGTGCTTCCATTGCATCTCGCAGGGACTCTGCTCACTGCTTTTAAACTTCAACCAGACTCGTTTTGTATTGTCACATTTTGATGAGTTCTTTGTGTGCAAGGAATGCAGTGAAGGACCAGCTTGAGCTCATCCTTCACGCACAGTCTGTGCCCTTCTCTTGCAGAGCCTCATGGCTCAGTATGAGACTGAGGGGAGCTTTCACATTCTGAAGCCAAATTCTTTGATTTTGTTGTGGCTCAGCACTTGTAGGCAGCAGCCACGGGAGGACAGTGTGGTTACACACTTGAGGGTGCCTCCCAGTGCTTTCTAATGAATACCATCCTCAGACAGACTGCCCTGGACTGCTGGGCTGTGTGAAGGCACTGCTCAATTCCTGCTTGCACAGTGTCACAACTCCTTGCTGTCCACGTATACTTGAAAAGTGCAAAATACCAAAAAAGGACCCCATTGTAATGACTCAGTGCCATAAACATGGGAGATGTGTGTAACACCAGGCACTGCTTGGGGAGCATCACTAGGATATTACATGGTACCCTTACTCTGAGCTACATAGCTGTGTGCATACATGTGCACACACCTTTCTTTGTTTTATTTAGTTGTAAATGTAATGAGGCCAAGGGATGGACAAGTGCAGGCAGCAGCGCTGTTCTGGGGTGAATTGGATCCTTCACTGCTTATTCTTCCTAAATAAAACATCAAAATTGGTAGTAGTTACTTAATTGCTATTGTGTTTGTAGAACATAATGTTTCTCTCTTTTTTTTTTCTTCTTCTTTTCTAGATATTTCAAGGGAATACTGAATTGTACCAGGAAGTTCGCAATAATTTCATTCCACCCATCATTGCACGTTTTTTTAGGATTAATCCCGTGAAATGGCACCAGAAAATTGCAATGAAAGTAGAGTTGCTAGGATGTCAGTTTAGTATAGGTAAGACAACTGAAAGCTTTCAACTGTGGAAGACAAGAAGTGAAACTTTTAAGGTTGTAAGTGACATTATTAAGGTTAAAAGTTATATTGTGGGTATATTTTCAATGAGACTGAAGTACTTTTTGGCTGCATAATCTTTCTGTAACTGGTACTTCTGAGTTTATCCAAAAGTTACTACACTTAACCAGGAAAATACTGAATTTTGGTGTACACAAGGTAATTTATAAAATAAGTGTGTCAAAAGATGCCAGTCACTTGCTTTCCATATCATTGATTCATGGAGGGGTTTCCTCATTATATAACGTGAACAAAAGCTTTATAGTAAACTGTTCCAGCTGTCTTCTCCTAAAAAGGAGATATGGAAAACTAGCACTTCAAAAAACTTACCTTAGAAATTCTTTTGTTCTGAAGGTCGTGCTCCTAAAATCACCTTGCCACCACCACCTCAGAACAAGAATGACGAGAAGAATGCTGACTTCATGGATGACTTCATTCATTCAGTGAAGACTTCGCTGCAGACAGATAAAACAACTTTCACACCTGAAATAAAAAACACTACAGTGACTCCAAGTGTAACCAAAGGTATCCACAGTTAAACAGTAGAAGTGTTTGGAACTCCTTATAGTGCTTTGGCATATATTAAGTGTACTTTCTGAATTGAAATGTTCTCAAAACTTTACGTATTTCAGCAGAGTATCAGTATTTGATTTCTAATATTTACCAGTTATTAAATACAAATATGATAAAAGATGTACAGTTGCATACTGCATGCAGAAACAAAACCAATCTGCCAAGTAATATCTATAATATAAATGTATATACAATAAATATATTACACATATATGTAAGTATTTTTGTGTGTGTATATATATATATATATGTGTATATATATATATATAATAGTTCCATCTTCCAGAACTTGTTCAAACTGAGTTCAGCTTTTAATCACTGAACTAATTTTGTCAGAAGGAGAAGTTGCAACTTGGACTTCCCTTCTGAATTAATCAGGTGTAACTGGTTTATTTAATAATTTCTTAGAACAAAACACCTTTGGCATAGCAAATCTTTTCTGGAGCAGTCTTGTTGACATGAAATTTGAAAAATGTCACCTGGCGTAATCCTTTTGTTTATCGAAGAAAATGCTCAGAAAAGGGAGCAAAGTCACTGCAGATGTGGGCACTGCTGAAGTGTCCTTTGGATGGCAGGGGACAGGATCACACACACAGACTCAGCTCAGGCTGATATGGATTAACTGGTAAGGTTCTGTGGAATTTACTTCTTAAACTAGGTTCAAACTTAAGTGGTGGCACTAAGGGATTTTCTGCATAAATTATAGAATACATTGTTGTAACCAAAAACCATATATTAAAACAAACTAGTTGATTATGAAAAACCCTACAAAACCACCAGCTGTGCATGCATGTAGAAGAGCCAGATGTTCATTGAAGTTTGCACTATGAGAGCATCCAGCAGAGTAGCTTAGCTGGGGGATCTGGTGTGATAGACACTAAATGTGAAAACTCTGTGCTTTATCCAAGTAATTTTCAAATCAAACACTGATTTATGAGAAGCTCTTTCTGTCTGACACCACTCAATTTAATGGCTTTCAGATGTGGCATTGGCAGCAGTTCTCGTTCCAGTGCTGGTGATGGTCTTCACTACTCTGATTCTTATCTTAGTTTGTGCGTGGCATTGGAGAATCCGGTAAATGAATAGATGGATGAAAGTGCTGTAAATAAATGTTAGCCTGGTGTGTGGGAATCAAATACTGCATGTATTGCTGTGGGAACTCTGTGGTCTGCATTCGTGGAAAGAATTGCATTCTTGCTGAGAAAATATTCACTTGAATAGCAAGGACAAAACAGCTTCTTGTAACTGTTGTCATTAAAAGTGCTTTGACTAAAATCTGGTTTCTCTGGAAGCAGCAGACTGGTGATGGCAAGCCAGGTTACTGGTGCTTATACATTAAATTTGAGGACCAGTTACAGCCAAGGTGATAGTTGCTGAGCATTAATTAATGCATCTTTTGATAAGCAGACTAGCTAAAATGACCCTTTTTTTCTTTTTTTTTAATCACAGCAAGAAAAAAACTGAGGGCGCATATGATCTACCTTACTGGGATCGTGCAGGTAACAAAATGGTCTTATGAAACCATTTACTCAGTGTTTTTTGTTTGATGGGTATTTCAGATTGCAGTAACACATTTCCCACTAGCAGAAGCTTCTCTAATGCTAACTGAGGGAGGCATAGCGAGCACTGAATGTCTTTTCTGGACAAACCTCACTGCTTCTTTCTCTGATTTCTTTTTTTTTCAGAAATAGTAAATGTCATGACTCCTGTTAGAGCTCACAGCTTCAGGAGGTTTTTAGTGAACATAGAACCTCTTAATTATACAACGTGAGGGAAAATAATAATTTATAAAGGATGTCTTTTTACATTCGATAACCATTTTTTTGGTACTTTTGTTGTCCTGGAACAAAATCTTTCATCTTGATGTATAAATTCTGTCCAAAATTTGTCTTCATTGCCCTAGTAAGCATATCTTTAAGTATATCTTCCATCCTACTGTCTTGTGCCTCACAAACTTAAGATCAGACAATTGCACCAAGCAGCCCTTTGCAATGGTGCTGAAAGCGCCTGTGCCCCAGTGCAAAGGGCAGCTGCAGCCGTTGGGTTGGTACTGCTGCTGCATGACTGGGCTTCACTTCTCTGGCCTCGTGTTGAAAACTTGCACATCTGTGTGTCTGCTCACTGGCAATCTTAAGTATCTCTTACCCTTTAGACAAGGAACCTTTTAATGACTTCACTTTGATTTGTTACATGTCTGTTTCTGATAGGTCACAGCTCTGTTGTCTTCGGGTATTAATTCAAATAGTGATAATTGAGTTATTTACCTGCTTCAACAAAATACAAGCTGTGCTGAAAAATATTTTAGTAGCTTAAAACACAGTATATATACAATCTTGGGTGGTTTGTTTGTTGGTTTTTTTTAACCCATGTGAAGGATGGTGGAAAGGAATGAAGCAGTTTCTACCAACCAAGTCAGCAGAACATGAAGAAACTCCTGTACGCTACAGCAGCAGTGAAATCAGTCACCTAAGACCAAGAGAAGTCCCAACAATGTTGCAAACAGAGTCTGCAGGTACTTTGTGGGCCATGGTTTTTATATATATACATATATACATATATATATATATGACATGCCAAAAAATGTCAGGAATCTGGCTACATTTAGATATTTCCTGGTTTTTGGGGGGGAACAGAGGAGAAATGAATAGTTTTCTGGGTAAGCATATCTATTAAAATGCAGGCTTTTTCTGGTCTGTTCTCTCATTCGGTGTGCTGCCAATAGACACTTGCCCAAGTTAATGCAGTAACTGAAAGGTTCTTTACTTGTTTTTAAACCTCATAAGGGGTTAAAGAATTCTTTTGGTTATATTTTCATGCACTGGAAATAATTTCATCACAATATTTTTATGCACAAATCTGAAATGTGGCACCTGGTTCTCTACCCTCACTTGTGCTCTGGAAAAGGAAGATTTATGGATAGTGGCACATGCCCTTTCCCTGGTGACCCAGGCACGAGAGGAGGATGACTGACTGTGCCTTTGGTTCTGTGCTTACCTGCTGATGGCAGAATTGGGCAGATGTGCAGGAATTACAGCTTCACTGCAGGCAGAATTACTTTTCTCCTTTTGGCTGCTTGTCTATTTTTACCCAGCTAGTCAGGCTTTTCACCTCTAGCTTTTGTAACTCAGATTGTCTGCTGAGCTGAAACACCTCAGCTGACTACATGCATGTCCCCTCAAAGGACAAACCGTCCACCCCAAGGACCCCTTTTCATCTAGATGCAGGCAGAATAATTTTATTTAAATCGAAGCTAAAGAGAAGAACATTTCAATAAGCTTTATTTTCAGGCAGATTTGCAGCATGGGAAATTGCAGCTCACCTGGGAAGAAGTATAAGCCAGAGAAGTGGGAATGTTTTGGCTGTCCCAGTGGCTTTATCTATTGGGTGGAAAGGAATCCTTTTCCAAAGTGATTGGCACTGGTGGACAGAGATGGACCACTGGTTTGATGTAGTATAATGATCTTTGTGAAACTACTGCCAGGTTGTCTATAAAACAATCCATTAAGTGTGTTTATATTTTGTTTTGTTGGGGCTTGCAACACAGAATATGCTCAGCCCCTGGTAGGGGGAATTGTGGGCACGCTTCACCAGCGCTCAACCTTCAAACCAGAGGAAGGAAAAGAAGCCAGTTACGCTGACTTGGACCCTTACAATTCCCCCATCCAAGAAGTTTACCACGCCTATGCCGAGCCACTGCCTGTCACTGGACCCGAGTATGCGACTCCAATCATCATGGACATGTCCAGCCATCCCAGCACACCTCTTGGCGCTCCTTCCATTTCCACCTTCAAAGCTGCAGGGAATCAAGCTCCTCCTCCGGTTGGAACGTGCAATAAACTGTTATCCAGGACCGACAGTGCAGCCTCAGCACAGGCACTGTACGATATACCAAAGGGGCAGCTGGGGCCGGGCAGTGCTGACCAACTCGTGTACCAGGTGCCACAGAGCGTGGCCCATGCCGCTGGGAGTAAGGATGAACAAAGTTAGCTCATGAGTAAGGTGGAATGATGGCTTGTTTCTAAAAGCCAGTTCCATAAAGTTCACAGTTTCATTTTTTTAATTCCATTGTTTTGATATTGTTAGTCTTAAATAATACAGTGTTGAACCAAAAGATGTGGTGTGGGAGGTTTGGGAAGACAGTAATTCTGCCTTTCCTCAAGCTGTATGTACAATTAACAGCTTGGCTCCTGCGAAACCGTGGACTTTTTTATTACTACTGTACAATTGTCTGTCAGACATGAGAGAAGAACTCTTCATGATTAGCTTCAGTAACTCATAGATATGAATGATAAATTGGGAGAAACAGTTTGAGTACCAAAGCCAGTCATTTCTTCCTAATGGTACTATTTCTTGGGGAAAAACCCCCCACCCCAAAACCCAAAGCTCTTAATTTGTGTGCAAGCACTGCAGCTTCTAAAATTCCTCTTTCCTTATAAAATGTCTGCACAACTTTGGACTTAACAAGCTACCCTCAGGACTGATGGCAAAAATCCCTTTAGCTTCATGGCGGAAAATAGTTTTGATTCTGCATTACATTATTTCAGCTTTTGTTAACAGAATTAGGAATTGTCAGCTGTGTGTTCCTCAGAAGGTTCCTGTCTTCTTGGTTAGCCTTCCAAAACTAGAAGCTGCTGTCTGTACAATTTCTTTCCTGCCTCTTCTCCTTAAGCCACTCAGTCTTGTTACTTCCTAGGGGGCACAGATTGGCACAAGCAAAGTACCTGGCAATTGCTTTTACATTTTTCCTACACTGTGAGGGCCACTCGAATAGCATCTGCCTCCAAGTCAGACTTCCCTGATGCTCAGGGCAAGAAGCATCCAGGTCTTGGAGGTGACTTGAACTGAGAAGGGCCCTGCCCTGCCCTCCCCCAGAGTGTCCATTATTCCATGTTCAGGTATGAGCTTATACAAAGAAAGATCTGTACATACTTTTGTGAGTGCTTAAGGAAGCACACAAATACTCTAATGGTGCACATTTTGTGTTACACATACATTTAGCACATACGGTACGTTTTAGCACAACTGACAAACTTTAGCCTTAGGGCTTTTTTTATGATTGTTCTTATTAGAAGCATGAAAGATTCCAAAACCTTTGCAAAAGAACCAGTACTATTCCAAAGAGTGTCCATTTCAGACATATTTATTGGAATTTGTATCGTTTGAATGTTCCTGTGTTGTGTACTATGAAAACATTGCAGTCAGTCATTTACTGGGGTAATGTAGACTCATGTTAGCTAGGTAATCACAAAATGAAAACAGTCTGAATGTGATATTTGCCATTTTTTTATCTTGTTAGAAAAAAAAGCACAGCTTTCTTACCTAAGTAGTAGGAAAAAACCCCACTATAAAAATGCTGTATTTTTAGTCTAGCACTGTTGAAAGGATGCTGAATTAATTTGTACATCTGAGACCCCCTCCCTACACAGTAGCCCAGTTTTATGGACTGCAGGGGTTACTGTTTGTTCTTGTGATGTAATTCAAAGCCTTGTTTACTGCCCAGGTCCTTAAACGCTGTGGAGAACATCAAAATGGAAATTGCAGTGCTGTTCAAGGGGCTGCCACGATGCCTTAATACCTGTACGGTATCCTCACTTAGCACTTGAAAATCTGTTTGCAGAGGGGCTGTATATAAACTGGAGTCAAAAATTACTTGTGGCCTGTTCAGCATCTAAAATATGGTATTACGCAGAATCATAGAATGGCTGGGGTTGGAATGGGCCTTAAAGATCATCTAGTTCCAATCCCCTGCCATGGGCAGGGACACCTTCCATTAGATCAGGTTGCTCAGAGCTCCATCAAACCCGGCCTTAAACACTTCCAGGGATGGGGTGTTTACTTCTTTACTTCATACCTTCTTTGGGCAACCCGTTCCAGTGTCTCACCACCCTCACAGTGGGTGATTCCTTATATCTTCCTTATATCTAACCCAAACTTCCCCTCTTTCAGTCTGTACCCATTTCCCCTTGTCCTGTCACTGCTGTTCCTGACAAGGAGTCCCTCTCCAGCTTCCCTGCAGGCCCCTTCAGGTACTGAAAGGTTGTAATGAGGTTTCCACACAACCTCCTCCTCTCCAGGCTGAACAGCCCCAACCGTCTCAGCCTGTCTCCATCGGGGAGGGGCTCCAGTCCTCTTACCAACCTCATGGCCTCCTCTGGACTTGCTCCAACAGTTGTGTCCCTCTTACGTTGCAGGCACCAGAGCTGGATGCAGCACTCCAGGTGGGGTCCCACCAGAGCAGAGGAGAATCCCTCCCTCACCCTGCTGGCCATGCTCCTTTTGACGCAGCCCAGGATTCCATTGGTTTTCTGGGCTGTGAGCACTCACTGCTGGCTCATTTTGAGTTTTTCATCAACCATCACCCCCTGGGCCTTCTCTGCAGGGCTGCTCTCAGTCACTTCTCTGCCCAACCTGTACACGTGCCTGGGATTGCCCTGATCCAAGTGTAGGACAGTACCTTGTTCAATTCCATGAGGTACCAGCTCTCAGGCCTGTCCAGGTCCCTCTGGATGGCATCCCTCCCCTCCAGCATCTTGACTGCCCCTCACAGCTTGGTGATGTTGGCAGACTCGCTGAGGGGGTGCTCAGTCCCACTGTTCTTGTCACCAGCAAAGATGCTGAAAATACTCTGTGCTACCTTAAAGCCCAATTCTACAAGTTCTGATCATTCATTCTCATTCATTGAGAATGACTTTTTTTTAATTACTTGTTTTAGAGTTGGGTGTCTTAAGCCTAAATGTGAATGTAAGTAAGGATGGTAAATAAGACCCATTTGTGAACAGCAAATTCCTGCCTATAATTGTACTTTTGATGTTAATGCAACTTTTTCTGCCTAACAAAAATAGTCTACAATCATTGTAGTTTTGCTTAAACAGGTAAGTGTTCTTAACTATCAGCAGCAACTATAACTGAAATTAGCTGAGCTGATTCTGTTTGAAAGGGGTGGGAAGTTGTTAGTTTCCATTAAGATGTGACAATACAACTACAGCCAAGTTAAGAATCTTCTCCATTCTCAACGTGTACCAGTTTAGGCTTAGAAAAATTACCCTAAAAAAAAATGGATGTGTTTAAGTCAGTATAAGCACACCTGGATTTAATTTTTACTTCAGACCAGGAATGGTAGAACTGTGGATAGCTGGAGGCTAAGGTGGTATAAGAATTAAACAGTTTGTCTACAGTGGGTTATTTTTTAAGGAAACATAATGCAGCTTCATCATCTGAGGAGCATGAGCTATTAAAGAAATGGATGCTTCTAAAATTTAAGCCCCTTTTCTGAAGGAATTTGGTCCCAGGCTTTGCTCCTGCTTCAGACTTTGAACATGTTATCTGCTAGGGCTAAGATACATTTGAATATGTAACAGTTGGGTTTAATTGCATGACACACTAAGACTAGAATTTGCCTGTGTACAATAAAGCAAAGGTACATTTCATGGGTCTCTCTTATATGTGAAGACATATGTATATAATACGTATTTCACTCTTGTTTGGCTCGAGTATTCTCCCAGAATGTATGTTCTTACCTCAGCATGTATTGTAGTTCTCAGTATTTGTATATGTTGCTAGGACTTAGACTGTATAAATAGTGAGGGGGTTTTGTATGTTAAAAAGTATTTTAAATAAAGTGTACATACCTATTACTCAGTAGGTTTGCAGTTAACACCTACCTTATCTCTGATTCATTTGCAGTCAGGAAATGCCAGGGTTCTTCGTGGGTTACACGGGGTCATGCCCTGGCTCCAAGAGTTTCCTGGCAGGAGGTGGGCTGGTCCCTGTCCCCAGTCAGCACACCACCTCTGCACTGCTGGGGAGGCTGCTGGTTCAGGCTTCAACTAGACCATGGCTCTTTCCAGTTACTGAGTAAAGCTGATGCTGCTTGTGCTTTTTCCCCTTCATATGAATTCCAGCACTACAGTGCATCATCTAAAGAAATCAGTCATAATTACTCTTTTTTTAATGAGTAAAAGGTGGTGTGAGTTCACAGTTGCAAGCTGGAAGAAACTCCTGTTGCTTTACCAGGCACTTCAAATGTCTCCTAAAACATCATAGAAATGGACATAATTAAAGCAGGTGATGCTGACCTGTGGGGAGATGAACTCTAAGGAATTCTACTGCACAAGATAGTCCAGTGTCAGTCAGCTTTATGAGTTGTCTATTCCTTAGGTAAGAATTAAAACAACTGTTGATGATCATTACATCCCAGTTGAATCCTCTTTCATAAATGGGACAGTGTAAAAACTCTCTCTAGTGACAAATTGCTTTGTTGGTACAAGCAGAGAGGGGTACAAGGAAGCTGTTTTCCCATGGGAACACTATTATACTTCAGAGTTTGGGTTTTTTTAAATAACTAGTTATGAAACTTCACATTTTTTCAGGATTGGGGATGCAGAACATCTCAGAGCCAGCAGACTGAAACTGAACAGTTCTGAGAAGCTATATATACAATTTTACATTGTTTCAACCAATTTTTTTCCCCTTTCATTTTGCATGGTAAGATATATCTGACAAATTCACTATTTTCAAGTTCTGCAGTTCAAACACAAATATTTTCAGATCTTCATTCACTTGGTTAAAAAAAATCCTTACCTGGCATTCTTTTTTGTTTGTCTTCAGACTTAACCTCAGATGGTTTTCATGTTTCCTAACCATGAACCTGGACAGAGAACCAAACAGAAATTTAACATTAAAAAAAGAAGTTACTTTTCCTTAACTGATCCTTTATCTACAAGGAATGTATATACAATATTTGCTTGCAAGTATAAAGTAAATATAACTACATATAATTAGTTGTATGTAGTTAGATGCCATATGTAGTTCCAATTCAAGATTGCATTCCTAAGTTTTGCAAAATGAAACCAAACTCTTATTCTCACATAATTTGAGGAAAAACAGCATGTGAAGTCCTGTTTTTTTCTATACAACCAATTATATAAAAATACCACTGTCTTAATCAGCTTTTCTCTAGTACATCTGCACTGAAGTTTATTTCCTCACAGCATTGACAATTCCATGGAAACAAGTGGATTTTGTTACCAGCTACTTGGAGGTTGATTAGCAAAGTAAGACTGTGACTGTATAATCTAAACATGCAATGGCAGATACTTAGGAAAAACCCAAACGAGTCAAAAGTTGCCTGAATTCTGAATGTGGGTTATTGCAGCTTAAAAAAGAAAAAAAATTGTTTTCATATCAAGTAAGTGAGGTATTCAGCTCAGAACATAATTATTTATACAAAAAAACCACTTCATATTGTGTATTATGACAAAAAATTATTGTACATCTGTTTACTCACATAACTACTTTCAGATAAAAACTATATGCAGAAGGCCTCAAAAATAAGCACACCACAGCCTTCCTACTAGAGAAGGAAAATGGTAATGCTTGGAAAATGTCAGGCTCAGTCCAGCATTTTCCTCACAGGCACTTAATTGATCAGTGAGGATGACACATGCTCCATGTGAACCAAGTTGGAAGCATAAATTTTTTATGCTTAAACAAACCCCCCCCCAAATCTCCCTGATTCTGTTCTAGTACAAAATGAATTGTGTCCAAATGTACCTCTGTGACAGGCAGCCAGGTTAATGCAGTGATGTAAATCTCAGCCTAGAAGATGGGAGATGTGGGAAAGGGGATGGGATACAGCTGTCACATCCTCTTGTCTTGTATTTGTCTTTTTCCTGTCGTGCGGAGGCACTGGGAGGCAGCACCATGCCAGATAGACCCACTCCAGGATGTTCAGATGTTACCAGTTTTGCTGAGTGCTGTGACTTGGGAGCCTGTGGGTTTACTTTCACAGAGGCCTTTCATATACAGAAGGTCCTGTCAGGAAAATTAATCCACAAACACCAGAGGTTTATATCCAAAAAGGAGAGAGAGGAGTCCTGTAACCTTATTAGAATAAAGGGAGAGGCCATGGGCATTTCCCATGGGGTCTCTCAAATTGTTGGGAGATGCAACCCCCTTTTTATCCTAATTCCCAGCTGCAGCACCCTCTTCTTTTCCCCATTTGCTGAGGTACTCAGAAGGTACAGACTTCTTGAATTGCTTATTCTATGCCCCCCCTCTAATATGCACCCCTCTTTTTGTTATATAAAAGAAAAAAACTATTCATAATTCTGTTAAGTCTTTGTTCTTTTTCTCTAGGTTCAGGAGTGTAACACGGCCTTGGCTGAGCAACAGTCTCTGTTAATTAGCAACATCTTCTAGAACTGAGAGTTTTCTTCTGTTACTTCCCTATCTCTAAGCTCCTAGCCCTATCTACAAGCACATTCACATGGTCTGTTTTGTAAAGACACATTCATCTTATNTGAATTGCTTATTCTATGCCCCCCCTCTAATATGCACCCCACTTTTTGTTATATAAAAGAAAAAAACTATTCATAATTCTGTTAAGTCTTTGTTCTTTTTCTCTAGGTTCAGGAGTGTAACACGGCCTTGGCTGAGCAACAGTCTCTGTTAATTAGCAACATCTTCTAGAACTGAGAGTTTTCTTCTGTTACTTCCCTATCTCTAAGCTCCTAGCCCTATCTACAAGCACATTCACATGGTCTGTTTTGTAAAGACACATTCATCTTATTCCTTTCAACCGTGTGCCAACCAAAGCAGGGTGTGCTAGACCACAGGGTGCTGCCTAATGAGGTTTCTATATTCAGCACATAAAAAAAAAATGTTACCCAGGAACTGTTACTCCTTTTTCTCCCTTTCCTCTTGATGCCCTCAGGCTCTACATTGGGCACCAAAATCTGTCATGGTTTGAAAAACAGGTGTCTGCCAAGGAAGGCGGGAACCTCCCTTGGACTGGAAAATATGACCCCCTTCCCTCTGAATTATTATAACTTTGAAAGTAAGGGGCTTTCTGGCAAAGATGTGGGAAAAGGAATAGCAGTTCTTTACTAGTATGTATATGGATAGCAAGGCAAACAAGCAACACCAAACAGAACCAGGAACCCCGTGCCAGCCTCTCTCTGCTGCAGGCCCTTTCCCTTGGGTGCAGTGCCGCTCACAGCCGGCAGGGGCGCTGCTGGCTCCTGGCCAGGCAGGGCGGGTGCGATGGTTCCCCCAGGTGGCAATGGTGGGCGGGCTGGATGGCGAAAGGGGCTGTGGCAGGAACCTTGGAGCAGCAGCTGGGACAGCAGGGGCTGGCTCACCCCGCGGGCAGCAAGCAAGAGGCAGCAGAAACTCTACAGTTGTAGCAGGAGCCACGGGGTGAGCCTGCCCAGCAGGCACTGCGTGTTGGGTTAGAGTGTAGCAAAAAACCTGGAGTAGGGGCAGAAAACCAGCGGGGCTGAGCGGGGAATCGCTCCCCGGGGTAGCTCACCTGCCATGGCTGGTCCCTTGGTCTGGGCTGTGCAGAGACAGGTGTGGGGCAGCCTGGCATGCACTGGCTCTGGGCTCCCAAACAGCAGAGAAGCAAGCCAGTAAGCCCAGTCACAGTGCCAAAGGAAAAGAAACAAAAAGAAACAGGCAAAATCCACAAAGCAACAATATCCTTGGTCAGAGACACCACACTGCGTGGCCAGCCGAATGTCATGGTTTGACACTGGCCCGGCACCAGGCACCCAGGAAAGTTGCTCGTTCACCCTCCCCTGCCACAGCTGGGTAGAGGAGAGAAAAAAATTAATAAAGGGCTCAGGAGCTGAGATACGGACCAGGAGAAAACACTCCAAGGGCAAAGCAGGCTCAACTTAAAGTTGCAGAGTGAATTTATTACTAAGAGAGTCAGAGGAGGATAATGAGAAGTAAAACAAGCCTTTAAAACACCTTTTTTCCCCCCAGCCCGTCCCTCCTTCCCACCAACAGTGCAGGGAGACAGGGCATGGGGGTTTTGGCCAGTTCATCACCTGAGATTTTCTTCCACTGCTCCAAGACAGGAATCTTTCCCCTGTGAGGCCGTGGGGTCCCTCCCCCAGGAGACAGTTCTCCACAAACCTCTCCAGTGTGGGTCCACTCTCACAAGCAGCAGTCCTGCCACACCTGCTGCAACATGAGTCCTTCTCCCATGGGCAAACAGCCCTCCCAAAACTGCTGTGCCGTGGGTCTCTTCCCACAGGGTGCACTCCTCCAAGGACAGGCTGCTCCAGCCTGGAAACAAGGGCCCTCTCTCTCCCCTGGGTCTCCCACTGGATTCACAGCCTCCTCCAGGCATCCACCCGCGCTGGTGTGAGCACCTCCCCCACGGGCTGTGGGTGGATCTCTGCATCTCCCGTGGATCCCCATGGGCTGCAGGGGCACAGCTGCTTCACCGTGGTCATCACCATGGCCTGCAGAGGCATCTCAGCTCCAGCATCTGGAGCACCTCCTCCCCCTCCTTCTCCACTGACCTTGGTGTCTCCATGTTGTTTCCCTCACCTGTTCTCACCTCCTCCTCTTCTCTGACTAGAGGAAAAACTGTGTGCACTTTGTTTTGATCTTCTTAAATATGTTATCACAGAGGCGTTACCACTATCTCTAAGTGGCCCAGCTTTGGCCAGCAGCATGTCCATCTTCAGAGCCATCAAGGACTGGCTCTGCCAGACAGGGTGGAAGCTCCCAGCAGCTTCTCACATAAGTGAGAAGGAATAAATCCTTATCCACCAGAAACAGACTGGCTTCCTAATCTCCAGGTTCCTTTTCAACACAGGTACCTTCCCTCATCTCAGTTCTTCCTGACATTTTATTCCCATATCTTGTGCAAATAAATGCTCCAGAAAGTTTCACATGCAATTTCTAAAACCTCCTGCCTTCAGCATACTTAACAGAGTTACCAGGTCCTCACTTGTAAAGTTCCAGCAGCCTGAGTTTACAACCTCATGAAAGACTTCTTAGGTGAAAAGCCGTAAGGGCACAGCAGTGTGTCCAGCTCAGAAACTCATTCCCAGGGCTTCCTAGAGTGCTCTGTAGGACACAAATACAATAAGCACATGGACCTTTCCATACTAATGGCACTGACATGAAAACACTTCAGAGTTAAACTGAAGAGGGAGATTGTGATTTATTTGTGGTTCATAAAAAAATATTTTAAAAATACAAGACTTGAGCTCAGCTTCCTTTACATAATGTGCATTGACAATGCAAACCATCCTTCTTCTTTTTGCTTTTCTACCTGTAAAAGAAGAAACCAGTTGAGACTCATATACAGTAAACTTCCCATAGACTTGTGTGTTAGGACTGTTGTCTGCCATCAGCACCGTGGAGGGAGTCACACCACCTACTTCAAGCTACATCTACCTTAATTTCAAATTTCCTGTCTGGGGATGTATAGTTGGCTGTCAGGAAGTCCTGGACCCCTAACACTGTTCTCTTTCTCACTCCTAATTTAGGTCATTTTGGACACCAGCAAGTAGGTTATTAATATGTCCTCATGGTTGCTTTCAAGCCTATAGACAGCTCAGTGACTGGTTTATCAGACTGTACCCCTGCAGAGTCCCCTGTGAAAGCATCTCTCTGCAGACTGTCCTTGTCTTTGCACATCAGGAGTCACAAATCTAGACTGGGGCTTCTTCTTTACATTTGGATTTATTTGTCCTTCAGCAACTGACTTGTGCAACAGCCAGGTAAGAGCTCACTTGCCTCTTGACTGTGTCTCTACCAGTACATCATAATCATGGCTTGAGATTCTCTGGAGCCACCAGGGAAAGACTTCCAAAGGTTTCCAGTTCCAACACACAAAGATGCCACAGCAGAAAAGGGTTACACACTTATAAACAACTTATAAACAACTCCGTGGCAGAAAATAATCAATGTCACTGGTTCTCGGGTCTCTTCTTACCAACTGTCTATAATCCAAACTGCTATGAATCGATTAATAATAGCCTTGGGATATTTAAAACAGGACAGAGCTCTCCTCCCTTCATCCATCTTACGATGATCTTTTTCCTTTTATGACAACAATCAAATTTTCTGGCAGAAGATTTTTCAGTTCTCACCTTTGGTCTTTGGCTGACAGAAGTTAATTTGGCACTTTCTGACGTTGCACTTAAGGTGAACAAGATTTGCTGGAGTCTCCTACAGACCTGGAGATATATCAAAGTAAGATTGAAAATGGAAGTGACTACTAGAACAGTATCTGTTCCTGAGTTAGGACCCCTCAGCAGCAGTCTTCAACAGCACATGTCATCTGTCTTCTGTCAGATTGCAGATATTTTAAATACAAACAAAGGAAGTTGTGAAAAAGCTATTAGACCTTTTCCCACTTGCAGAGTTTAATGTGAGAAAGTCAGGGAAAATCCACAAAGCCAAAAAACCACATAGCAATTTCAGCATTGTGTTCAATTTCTGCTGCATGGGTAATTAAGATACTACAAAAATGAAATAGTAAAGGTGAACTTTTACCTTCTTACACTGGTCATACTGGCATGGGAAACACTGTCATCCTTGGAGCTGTCCACAGCCACTGCCCCAGGAACAGACACTTCAACTGTCCTCCTTGCATTTTCTAGGCAATAAATAATTGCTTGATTCTGATGAGAACACAGCAACATTGCACAATAACATTCACTTTACCATTTTTTCAGAGGCATCACAACCTCTTCCCAACTGCATAGAATATACAGACCAGAAATAAAACATCAGGTTTAACATCAACCTCATACCCACTTTCTGAAAATGACTGACACTGGAAGCAGATATTCAGAGCAACTACAGACAACGTACACATATATAGAATGATAGAAGTTAAATTTTCTGTGGTTTTTGGCAATTACAGGCTTAGAGACTTCTGATCTCTCNTTGCACAATAACATTCACTTTACCATTTTTTCAGAGGCATCACAACCTCTTCCCAACTGCATAGAATATACAGACCAGAAATAAAACATCAGGTTTAACATCAACCTCATACCCACTTTCTGAAAATGACTGACACTGGAAGCAGATATTCAGAGCAACTACAGACAACGTACACATATATAGAATGATAGAAGTTAAATTTTCTGTGGTTTTTGGCAATTACAGGCTTAGAGACTTCTGATCTCTCTACTTTGTTCCTTTAAGATTTTACTTACCATACTGAATTTACATTACAACAGCCAAAGAAGCATTGAAAGTGTTACGACCCAACCCATGAGTCACTGCATATGCACCTGCATGCAAATGCACACACACCGGTCCCTCCTCCCCCTCCTTCCTCTCTCCAAGTCCTTCCCCCTTTATACATCCTCTGTGGTTTCACAAGGGGAAAGGACAGGTGTCCCAGACAGAGCATGAGTACATGATCACATGAAGTTCTGCTTGTAATGACGACTCCATGAAAAGCTAAAGCAGCCCTGACGTCCTGGAAAGTAATTTTTTTTATAGTTACTTACGGCAGATAATCTATGAATCTTAAATCAGCAAGAATATTCCCTTAGCTAATTTACCTCTTTACATGACTGGAAGCTCCAGTTATTCCTTTCTATTAGCACTGGCAGTAACTGAGCAAGACAGTCTGATGGAAAGAGTACCCAAAAGACAAAAACTAAAATGTGATTGAGAATAGGATAACCACTCTGCCATGATTTTTAGAAGTCTGATGTAAATATTTCAGTCTTTTTTTTTACCCAAGATTCTGCATGATAGAGGATGGATTAAAAAGCCCAGTGCTGTCTACCAGTGACTATCACAGAATTAAGTTGAAAAAGACATCTGAGATCATCGAGTCCAACCTTTGAACACCTTGTCAAACAGACCAAGGCACCGTGTGCCACTGTGTGCCAGTCTTCCCTCAAACACCTCCAGGGATGGTGACTCCACCATGTCCCTGGGCAGCCCATTCTAATGCCTGACAACCCCTTCTGTGGAGAAATTCCTACTAATGTCCAAATGCAGCACCTGTTCTTCAGACAAGAACATAGTAAAGAACAGATTTAACATGAAGCATGGTACTTGCAGCAGACTAATTACTAAGAAGGTAACTTTAGGAGAGGTATGTTTTTAGCTCTCTGAAGTAAGGAGTGTTTGTACCTACACAGTCATTAACAGCAAGTGTACTGCTGACCACAATCACTGATCCAACAAGATTAAGGCCTCTCAAAAGGAGAAAAACATTGTCTTCCTAGTTTTTGTTTCTCCTGAAGCTGGGTACTTACCAGTGTAATTCAGGGATGGGGCTGGAACAGGAGGCAGCATTGGAGGGACCATGTCAGCAGCAGCTGATTTCTGCTGGTCTATCAACTGCAACAGTTTATCCCGTGCTTCTGTACTCTGGCGATTCAGCTCGGCTATTCTTTCCTCCAAGCTCCTCGATACCATGAGATGACTCTACTTGGATAATGGGATAATTACTTCCAATGCAAAATTTACAATTTGCACCCTCAAGGAGGGCATACAAAACATTGCAAGTGCTTCCATGCATTTAGTTTTCAAACTGAAAGTGAATATAATTATATAGCACTTCCTGTAAAAAATTTGGTTTTGTCCCTTTTGCTGTCCAGTATCTAAGTCCTTAACTGGTTAAACATTACAATCTTTTATACTGGTCTCCCTTCAAGTAGGAAAAATACAGCTATTGTCCATATAATTTGAGAAAGAAAAAGAAAAACTGAAACAAACCACCAAAACAAACCCACCAAACATCCAGCAATTAACTACAATTAAGAATACACTTAATCAGAGAGACACATATTCAGGAGGGTGTGGGGAAGCAAAAGCAGGTTTCTAGCAGAAGTGTCCTGGAACTCACCTTTAAGCCAGATTTTGATTGCTTTGACCTCTTCCCCTCCCTCTCAGTAATTGCTTCCACAAAAACAACACTTACTAAAAGTTTGCATCACTTTGTACAACCAAATGACTAAATATTATACAACATAACACAATTAGAAAGTGACAACACTCTCAGCCTACATTTAAATGAGGAAATTTAAAATCTTTAGGATCCTTAATTGAACAGTCAGTCAGTCACTGGGATGGAACACATAATAGCAAGACAGTAGCAAGGGCAGAGATGTTTTTGTGATGTTAACTTCACTCACTGGGGTGCCACTGATTAACTGCTCAGTTGCAGGTTAAAGTTTTTCCATGTAAACTGAAGCTTTCCAGGTCTCTCTTTCCCAAAATCTTTGGGATTTTAACAGAAGAGGACTGACAAGACAGATCCAGCAAGCACAAACACTATGATCAAACATTTGCAAAAGATGTACCTGCACTAACTTTAATCTCATGTGCTTTTGGGTCACAGTAGCAGAAGAGATGTACGCCATGGCTTTAAAAAAGCATTTTACAAGCTTGACAAGAACCTGTGGGTTGGTGCAGTGCTTTCACTGTTAATATTATCCAAACTACAAGAGGTACACCTGATCACATTGCACTGAGCACACGTCTTTTTGCAGTGTAATCTTATCCTAAACTTATAAATGTGCTGTACACTTTTCAGAACCCATGTGCAACATAGGCCCAATATGAGAAACTACTGCTGATCTGCTGATGGAATAATAATAAAAAAAAAAAATCACAAGACTCCAACCAAACAAATGAAAATAGTAACCAACAACAGGAAAGACACAAAAGCACCAGTAAACTACAGGAAAGCAGAAGGGAGATCCTTTTCTCACCTGCCCTTGTGAAGAGTCTGGACTAGGATATGTATTTTGTGTCGGGTCTGGCTGATGCAGGCAATCACTTTTGTCCCCAGAGGCACCTCTGAATTTGCTCAGTTGAGCTTTAATTTGAGCATTCTGCCGTGTGAGCTCAGCTATCTGTCCCAGCAGATCACCATTCTGAAGTAACTCTTCAGCTGTGCTGTTTTTCCCAGTGTCACCTGGGCAGGACAGATTGATTTTCGTGTGGGAACTCTCCAAGTCTTTGGCTGCAGGAGGAATTGGTTGCCTTCGAGAGATGGGATTAGAGTTTTCCTCAGTTGTGCTCTGGGTCCTCAGGGAGGAAGGTAAGCTCCTTTCCTTGCATGGCTCTCTTTCAGTACACTGGGAAATGGCTGCAAACACTACAAACATGAAATAAAGGAACAGTAAGCACAGAGATGTGATCCTCACTGAGGAAACTAGCAGTGACTTTACTGCATCAGGTGACTAATAATCAAGCAGGAATTTG
>VWZW01001500.1:6002-100045 GCA_013397115.1 Edolisoma coerulescens
CCCCGTCACCCCGGCCCTTGGTGTCGCTCAGAGCGGATCTCAGGCGCTTGGCGCCTTCCTGCTCCATCCTGAAGGATGCGGAGGCTTCTGTGAGCCCGGGGTGACCCGCTCTGCTCTTTCAGAGTGCCCCTAAATCTCATCTTGTCCTCGGTGTGTCCCACAGCGTGTTTTATCGGGGAGGCTCGCCCCAGGAGGGCTGGGCTGTCACCGCGTTTGAGCTGCCAAGTGGTTGTAAGACTGCAGGGCAGTGCAGATGGCTTGGAAGCGAGTGTTGGCCAGGCCTTTGCAAGGGGTGGGTTATCAGTGGCTGGGGGGGATCTCAACCGGCATTTCTGCTTAAGACTTTTATTGGTTGTGTTTTGTTGTTAAAATGAAGCTGGGAATCGTGTAAATTAGCTGCTAGCATTTGATTTGTTCTTTTAAACAGGGATTCCAGCTCCAGTGGTCTACTTCGTGGATTATGTCACCAACTCCATCTATCTTGAAGATATTGTAGACTCAGTTACTGTTCAGGATCATATTTATTCTGTACAAAAGAGTGGAAATGATGCCAGTGGCCTCCATAAGTTAGCAGAGAAGATGGGTGAGCTGTTAGCAAGGATGCACGATGAAGATATTATCCACGGGGATCTTACCACTGCCAATCTCCTCCTGCGGCCACCCACGGAGAAGCTGGACTTGGTGTTGATAGACTTTGGACTCAGTTTTATTTCGGGTCTTCCAGAGGATAAAGGAGTTGATTTGTATGTGCTGGAAAAAGCCTTCATTAGCACTCATCCAGATACTGAAATGATGTTCCAAGCTCTGCTGAAGACCTACGCAGCCACATCTAAAAAATCCGGTCCTGTGATCAAAAAGCTGGATGAGGTTCGGCTAAGGGGAAGGAAGAGATCCATGATTGGGTAGAAGAGAGCAGGGTTAGGGATGGAGAAATAGTAGGTTTTGCAAACAGGGTTATTTATATTTCTAGTTGGTTTTACTTCAGAGATGACTATTTTGATAACTGTGTCTTCAAATAAATAAACTTGAAAGAGTGTAAGTGTCATAAAGTAACCAAAGTAATTGTGAGATTGGGGCACAGCCAAGAGAGGAACATCTAGAGGTCACTTCTTTCCTAAATGTTGAATATTTCTAATACAAAGTAGTTTTCAGTGTCATTCCACTCATCTTCTTTGTGTGGTTAGAATCATTCAGAGCAATCTTTCTCGGCCTGCAGACCATAAGTTTGTGGGAGGTTCTTACCTCAGAGACTACAAAAGAGCATCTGCAAAAGGTAACTGAGAAAAAGAAGTGTGTTATTTTTCTCAGAAGACTTCACAACAAAGGGTTTAAATCTCTTATAAACAACACATCCTGAAGTTATTCAGGAGAACTGAATGCTGGGACAAGGATAATGCTGAAATACAGCACTAAACATAAACTAGGTTTATTTTCTTCCAGTAGTAAATTTTGGTTTTTTTCACTCTCAGTCAATAGTACCGTCTTAAGGAAATATAAAACTTGTTAATCTAGAACAGTTTGCTACTGAGAAAGTTCCACTTTAAGTAAGAAGTCTGCTGTAAATTTCCTTTTTTTGGAGCTTTCTAAGGGGGACTGCTGGTATTGCCATTGGCTGCCCAGGTAGGTAGTTGGCAGAGGTAGGCAGCAATGCTCTTTTTCTTGTAATGTTTTCTCTATATTACTTCATTTTTCTGGGTTACTGTATCTAATGTAAGATGTGCCAGAGGAAAATCTTACACACCCCACAGTGGGTGGGTTAGGCGATAATTGTCTCTGCTTTGTGAGCAGGTTGGGGATGTGAGCTGGGTGAATGCGGGAGATCACTGACTTCAGTTAATGATAGAAAAGAAACCGTGAACTTCTTGCTGAGCGAATTGCTGAGCTGGGCAGCTTTTATCTGTCGGGAAGATCCTCTGTTCTCTTGTGCAGTCACTGGTGCTCTGGAACTGCTCGTGGAAAAGAGGGAGTGAAGTCCCTCGCCTCTGCACAGCCACGGATGTGTCCCGTACGGATCCTGCACCCGGGGAGGGAGAAGGCAGCTGTGAGAAGGTGCTCTGCCAGCCAGGGCAGAGGGGATGAGGGCTTTTCCATCCCCGCTTGGAGCAGCGCAGCCCGGGAAAGGGGACGGGCGCGGGCAGGACTCGTTCGCTGCGGAGCGGGGCGGGCGGCGCCGAGAACCACAAGGCGCCTTTGATGCGTCCCTCTCACTCCGCGCGGTGGCGCCGGCGCAGCGCTGCTGCCCGCGGGTGCGCAGGTGGCCGGTTCGCGTCCCGCAAGTGTCCTAGCGCGGCGGGCTGCCCGTGCCCGGCGCGCATTCACCTCTTGCCACAGCAGCCGCCTGGGCGAGTGCCCGGCCCCGGCCTGTGGGGCCCGGGTTCCACCGCCCAGCCACAGCTTTGGCCGCGGGGCCGGGCACCCTCGCTCGCTGCTGCGCCAGCGCCGCTTGTCGCTGCTGTGTTTTGTTTTCATTCGTGGCACATGGGCGAGAAGCGGCCGTGTGTCCCCGCAGGCAGCCGTGGGGATGGAGGAGCTGCTGCTGCACCTTCTCCTCCCTGCCCGGAGAGCGGCGGCCCGGCCCGGGCACACACGGACACTCGAGCCGGTGCTCCCCGGGTGTCCTGCGGGCTGCTGGCCCGTGGCACGGTGGGAGCGGGTGGATGTGAGCTGACGAGTCCCCTAACGAGGGATCGGAGCCCCGAATGCCGGCCCCGCTGAGGGGAGGCAGCAGCCTGACCCCCCCTTGCCCGCCGTCCCCCATCTGTACAAACACCGCTCGCACCGCCTCCCGGGGATGCCAGGATTGAGTTCTGTTTGCAAAGCCCTTTGAAGAAGTCTGTTTCCAACTATCATCATGTTTGTTAAAATGCAGCTCTCCCCGCGGGGCAGCGGAGCAGAAACAAAGCTGATCCACGGGAGGTTTTCACGGCCGGCGCGGTGCCCTGAGCCGGGGTCGCAGCCTGCGGCGAGGCCAGTCCTCCCAGGGAGCTGGTGCGTGGGACTGGCCTTCGAGAGGGACTCCTCAATTGGCCTCTGCTGAAATCAGCTCTGGGATGGAGCTCCAAAACAAAGCAGAACATTACTGGTCGTGAAAAGCAAAATGTTTTGCTTCCTCACTGCGTGATAAACCCCTCCTCGTTACATAAGTGTTACTTTCTGCACATCTGTGTTAGGGCTTGTTGATATTTCCTCTTGATCAGCCCGATGTGTCATATGGATTGCTGCAGAGAAAGCTGAACTGTTGCTGTTTGAAGGTGGAAAAATCTCAGCTGGTGCATGTCCAGCAAAAAGGACACTCTGGACCTGCAAAGTGTCCACCCCACATCTTCTTACAGCCTCAGCTGTATCAGTCCATCGGGAGCTGGACTCAGTGATCCTTGTGGATCCCTTCCAACTCAGGTTACTCTGTGGTTCTGGGACGAGTTGTGTCTGCAGCAGGAGCTCCTGGGATGAAAACCACTGGTTCCCTGACTGGTTCACAGGGCAGGTGGAGGTTCCAGTTCTTGTTGACTGGGAATAGCTTGACATGCCGCTGTGTTAGCTTTCCGTGCATCTGCGTGGTCATAAGCAACCCCGAATTACTATTGTTATTGTTATTAAAATATTTTACCATTGCATTATTAGCACTCAGGCTTTATGTCCAGTGCATGCGCGTTCTCATAAGGTAAATAGGACTCCTATTTTCTTTCCTTTCTTTTTTATGTGAATAATTTATCTCCTGCAAATGCAGTTTTGAGCCACCGATATTCTTCCAGAGTTTGGCCTGACTTTTTACAAAGTCCTTGCAACCCACACGGGCTGAAGTGGTGATGTCCTGCCCAGTCTCACCCAAAGGGGCTGTTCTCCTAAAGGCTTTGTTGTCCTTCAGCCCCTCCAAAACCTTCTTCCTTTCCTGTTGGGGGGACCCCGAGATCGTGGGATGTGACAGGCGATGGCTGGTGGTGCAAGGAGCCACTGGAGTCTCTCTGCCACCATCACCAGCACCAGGAAAATCTGTATGTTCAGGGAAAACCTTTGAGCAGAATACATTTACAGCTGTGTGCTGGATGTACAGTTGATCACTCTGGGTCTTTCTGCTTGAATCTTTTTGCTTTTAAGAATGAATTGTTGTCTCAGGGCTTCAACTCCAGGCATGCCAGGAACAGCTTCATTTCCAGAGGCTCCCCAGCACCTGCTTGATCTTGCTCCACACCTGGATATCACTCAGAAATGCCATGAATACAAGGAGGTGCAGACAAGCTGTGGAAAGAGGAATGAAAGGAAAGAGGGAAACACGAATGAAATGTAAATAGAGGCATTTTATCAGCAGAAAGTGCAGTGTTAGTATTTCTGAGGGAACTGCTGATTATAGATGGAGTTGCCTTTTCTGTTTATTTTGGTATCTGACATCATCAGTGATTTCTGTGGTGGGAGTGGGGAGCAGGATTGCAAGCTCTTGGCTACCAGCCTGACTTTAGCTTGGCTGTAAGACCAAGTTCTGTTTTGCCCACTGATGCCATGAGGGCAGAACTGAACTAAGGGGATTTTTTGACATAAATGTGAGTTGGAGACCTAGAGGAGCACTAAGAGGAAAAAGAAACATGAAAAAACCCCACATGCATGCAAGGAACAGGGATGAAGGCACTGCTGAATAATCTGGGAATGCTGTTGCCCTGACTTTTGGATGGTGGCTGCTCTGTGCTGGCAGTTACTGTGTGTATGTGTAAAAATTGTGCATATGAGATATATGGAGTAGCTTTTTTTGGTGAACTTTTTTGTAGTCTAGGCCTCGATGTCTGCAGGAAATTGATATTTTCCAGTTTTGCAAGATGCATAACGCTGATAACCTTTTGCAACCCCTCTTCTCCCATCACTGCTGATAGGAAACCAAGTTAGTGCAATAAAAGCATAAAAGCTCATTTGTAACCCAGGGTTCACTCCGTGAGGGTCACTACAGATAAATAAAGCCTCTCCCTGGCCCAAGCACAAGCTGTGTCCCACAGTGGTCCCTTTGGGCACTACACAGCACCTTTCTTTTGCCAATAAACTAAACTTACTTCGAGTAATGGCCCAGGAGTGGGCTGACCCCTGTGATGGCCATGGAGCACAGGGAAGGCACAGGCAGGGCAGCTGCAGGCACTGCTGGCAGTGGAAAGGGGGGTGATGGAGATGGAGTTTACAAGAAAACAAACTAATTAAAGGTTAATTCCCAGCTGAAGTCCAGGAAGGCCGAGAGAACCAGCGTGTAGCCCCTGCACAATGGGCACGGCTGGGAAGCTCTGAAGGCTGAGCCAGCATCCGCCCTGCGGAGCCGAGCGGGGCGGGTGGGGCTGGGGAAGGGGCTGTCCAGGCCTGAGTCACGTCTTGGAGGGGAACGTGCTGCCCATCCCCTCACCCTCCACACTGCCAGAAATGTGTATCCTCATAAGACAACGAACAGACTGTGCCCGTTGTTATTGTTTTGAAGCTTTTTTTTAACTCACAAGGTTGATGTTGAGAGAAAAAGTTTTGTAGAGCTCCTTTGGTCCGGCATGTGGCACACACCCATACACGGGCTCCCAGTCCCTGGCTGAAAGGTATTTTGGGTAAGCTGAACCTGTTTTAAGCAGTTGCATGGTTTTAATGGCCTGAATTTTGCTTTCAGGTCTTTAGCCATCCCTCTGCCCATCCTCTCCATCACGCACCAGTACCCGAGTAGTGAAGCAGCTTCTGCTGCCGCAGCCCGCTGTAGTGGCCTTGAGGCAGCACAGCAATCTCCTACTCATTTACTTTGGCCATGATACCTTTGCATTCATGCTGTTGAGCAGTTTAGGAAAAGCAAGATAAAAATCCTCAGAGATTTCTCTCGGTCAGCTCTGTGCTCTCTTCTGGGCCCCGAGAGAAGGTGCACTTGCCAGCGGGGCTGGGCAGCCGCGGGGCCGGGCGCCAGGCGGGTGCCGGATCCTCGCGCTGCCAGCGGCCCCCGGCAGTGCCCGGCAAAAGCTTTTGTGTCCGTTCTGCTGTTTGAAAAGAGCCGCAGCGGTGATGCCGCCACCCTTTAGCCCCTGCCCGGGATGGCTGTGGGCATTAACTGATTTGTTACTATTCGTGCAAAATTACATATAATGCTGTAAAGGAGAGGGAGGGGAATGGAGGAGGTGGATCCAGACCCGGAGCAGAGTCCCTTCAGACGGGAGCCCAGTCCTGTCTCTGTTGCTGATTGTACCACCACACTCTAATTTCTTGTTCCCTTTGTGCCAGTGATTTGTGGTTTGTGTAAGGGGGACGAGGCTTTCTCACATCTGCTTTTTAAGCCAATGCGTTTGACTCCAACTTCCTTGATGGTCTAGGAAGTAGTATCAAGGAGGAGTAACTCTCCAGAGAGCTGATGAATTGTGAAACGGAGAGGTTTCTCTGCTGAACGTGAGTTTTATACATCTGTCATATATGGGTCAATTTGCCCAGGTTTTGAATATGTTTGAAAGAACTCAAAAGATGCTGGTGAAGTACTAACGGTGCTACTTTGCTTTCCCATTTTTCTCCCCACCACTCAGCTTTGTTTAGCCTTCGGTTGCAAAAATCCAGGCGGTGCAAAAAGCAGCTCCCTTGGCTTTGATCTCCTGCTCATCTTGATACTGGAGCAGCTCGGTCTCCTGGGGCGTTTGCCTGTCACTGCGGTCAGACGAGACTGGCAACCTCTCAGCACCTGCTGAGGTTCACTGCGGCCAGGAGAGGGGATCCTGTCCTGCCCCACATACTCCCCCATTTTCTTCCTGATGCCTCTAATATAGGGCAGAGCTGGCAAGAAAATCCACCCTCAGAGTTCAAATTTGGCAGCTTTTGTGTTTTCTTTTTGACTCATGAAGCATCTTTAAGGTCCAGCCTGATAGGGCACCCAGGGTATAGTCATATGCTCGTCGCTTGCTTGCTGGGGCTCACACTTGTGTGAGCCAAGACTTTGCCTCTTGCTTTTCCGCTACTTCCCGTGGCTCTATCCCGCTCCGCACCACTGACCTTCTGTTTGGTTGTGTTTGCTTATTTTTAATAAGGGGGGGAAAAAAAAGAAAAAGAAAAAAGGCCGGGAAATGGTGAGATGGGGGAAAGGAGGGGGATACCGGGGCCGCATAAAGGGCGGGTATAGGGGATGGGAGGCGGGATAGCGGGGCGCAGCGCCGTGGGGCGGTGCGCGGCCCCTCCCGGTGGGCGAGGCGGGGCGGAGAAGGGCGGGGGATGCCGGGGGGGTCCCGCCCACCGGGAGGGCCGTTCCCGGGGGATAAAGCGGGTGCGCGGCGGTGGGTGCGGCGATGGGTGCGGGATGGCGGCGCTGGGGGCGCTGGTGAAGAAGGCGTGGAGCGTGCGGAGGTTCGTGGTGCTGCTGTGCGCGCCGCTGGCGCTGGTGCCCATCCTGCTCAGCCTCCCCCCCAAGGTACCGCGCACGGGAGCCCGGGTGGGCGCTGCGGGCTGGGCACACCCGCTGCGGGGCACCGAGCGGGGCCACGGACCGGGAGCACAAACTGGGGACGCCGACTCGGGAGTCGGACCAAGTGTATGGAGCGGTATTCCACCCTGGGAAGTGGGGCTCAGCCCTGGGGACGCGGAGCGGGTGCTCCGTGCCACCGCTCGCCTCAGCACCAGCAGTGTTTGGCTCCCAAAAGGTCACCCTGCTGCCTGCCAGGGTCTGACCATGGAAGGAGGGGATAGCAAAGAGTGTGGGCTGCCACAGCTCCTCACCCTTTTGCAACAACTTAAAGTGCGAATGGAGCGGGCATTCTGCGGCCACGTCGGGGTTATAGGGGGAAGAAGGGATCGATAACGTGAACTGTGTTTAATGTTTCTTATATGGACTTTGGGAGGTGGGAGGATCGTATGGGTCAGCATCAGCTCAAGCTCAGTGGCAATAATTGGTGCCTCTTGCTGGTACCCAAGTGCCCTGTGGTTTTTATTGGTAGTGCCCAAATGGCATCTGGGGAAACTGAGGCAAGAGCAGCATCACCCAGCGGGGGGCTTGCGGAGCTGGGGTAGAAGGTAAGTGCCCGGTGCTGAGAGTCTGCCTGGCATCGCTGGCCCATCCCCTTAGCGATGGGAGAGGCAGCGGGGAGTGGTGCCGGCAGTGGGACAGGGACCTGCAGAGCTGTCCCGCTGTTTGTGCTGCGGGGCTGGGAATGCCAGGGAGACCTGAGTGCTGCCCACACCGCTGTGGGTGACTCTCGGGGGGACCTTTGGTGCTGGATCTGAAAAGGCTTTGTGAGTAAGATAAGTGGTGTTTTGTAAATGCGAAAAACTGGTCTCCTCTTAAGGTTTGTGCTTTAGCATGTGTGATCTGCGCATAAAGCAACGTGTGGCAAGACTTCGGGGGCTGGAGGATTTTTGTTGCTGTCCTACATACACAGCTCTTGTGCACCAGGAGCCTCTGAGCCTTGGGTGGAAGTCCACGGGGCAGTGAAGTCACTGTGGAATTTTGCACCGTTGACTTCAGTGCGAGCAGGATTTCACCCTCATGTTCTGACTCACATCCATTTGAGAATGACTTTGTTTACATCGGAAAATAAGTAATGATCAGTATGTAGTGAGTATAGAATAATTCAGGTGCTGTAAGGACACAAAGCTGGCACCTGTACGGTGCTTGTCAGGTGAAACCTTCTTGTTTGAGATACAAAATAAACCAGTGAAACTAAAAAATTTTATGGATTGGCCATTGCTTTATTTAGTGACACCATATATTAAAAGAGAAATTTCTTTGGATTTAATCTCACTTTTTTTCTCTGTTTTATGTTATTTGACTGAGTGAAAAGGACTGTGTTAAATGTCTGCCTCAAGGAGCAGAAAACACATTGCACAACAGGCACACTTGCAGATTCATAAGTGAATAGTTAAATTTCTGCATTCATTTTCAATAGCTGAACAAATGACTTCAAGTGTATTTAATAGCATCTTGTTTGACTTTGGCACTTGGTAGGATAGGATAGGATTAGAGAGTGAGGAGACGCGCTGTACGCTAAGTGCAAGCTCGCGTCTGGACCGTGCAGGGGTTCATTGTGAGAATAAATCACAGATGAACCCAGCGCTGTGGGAAGGGCTTTCGTCTCGGTGCTCTCTGTGCTGGTAGAAGTGTACAGTGTCACATAGGCTGTACAAGGGTTTGGATGTTCAGGAAAGGGATTTCTGTATGTGTGCAGAACTAAAAAGTGTCTCCGTGGTGTAATGGTGCTGCTCACACCCACTCAGCTCCTCCAGTGAGCTGGTAGCCTGCTCCAAGGCGCAGTCTATGGAGGACCTCATGAACAGGGTGCTCTGATCAATGCTGTTTTATTAAAGAAAAATGGTGTTGGGAAAGTGAAAACATTTGCAGCTGAGAGGGTGGCAAAGCAGGGATACAGCTGTGGTAAAGGAAGGAGACCCTGTCAGAGCTGGCTGCTCTGCTGCTCACCTTGGGGGTCTGCTCTTCATTCTCCATGGGCTCTAAAGCATCACAGGTGGTACCAGTGACACTGGCTGGTACCTGTGCTGGTGGCTGTCAAAACCTGGATGCTCACATGGGTGTTGACCAGTGCAACATTTCAAGCAAGTCCAGCTGCAGCTTCCCCAGGTTCTCCCAGGGTTTGGCACGGGAGGAACCTGTACCTGTTAACTCCTGTACGCAGTTGTATCTGTTCATGTTCAGGGGTCAATGATTCATCCAGGGTTTCAACACTAAACTCTCTCACTTGTTCAACAAGAAAAGAAACTTGCTGTTGCATCAACAGGGGATTAAGTTCTGACGTCTGGAGCTTGCCTGACCCCCCGTCCACAGCCCGAGCCGCCGAGGCGCTGTGGGAGAGGAAGGAGCAGGTTATGCTTTTGACCACCGTGTGAAAACACCAAGGGGGAGGAAGAGGCGAGGAGTCAGCAGGCAGGGGATCAGGGGTGGCAGAGTGTGGAAGTTGTCCTGGCACGTGATGGCAAAGGCATGCCCTCGGCTGCGCCGGCCGGGTCAGGCGGTCTGTCCTGACACGGGGCTCGGGTCCGGCCTCGCGCTCTCCTGGGCAGCCAGGTCGCCAGAGCTGCTGCAGGTGTTCAGCAAGAACTCAACTGACCGGGCTGCTGCTGGTGTTACTGGGAGTGTGTCCCAGGCAGGGCATCCAGGGCAAGCAGGCTGGGGCAGGAGTGTGATGTGCAGTCACTGTAACAACCGTGATGCTGCTCTCGAGTACCTGTGCACCTGAAACACGGGGGAGTTGGACAAGCTGGAGAACCCTGTGCTCTTGCTGGGATGGTTGGAATGCTGCCTGGCAGGGTGTAACAGAAACTGGAAGATGATGAGAAGCAGTGAGGCTCAGCCTCTGCTGGTGTCAGGATGAGCCTTCCCTTGCGACAACGTGTCTTACAGACACCTCTGCATTATTTTCCTGCTCTGCCGATGCTAAAATCTGTTCCCACATCATGTCACCATTTACCTTCTCCCTACTGGGGTGCTCAGCAGTTTTAATCTCCCAAGGGATTGCCACCATAAAAACACACCTCAGCTTTGGTTTCAAGGTCAGCATTTTGCTTGGATCTGGAGACCAAGAATTCTTGACTTAAAGCTGATAGAACACAACAGGATATGGCTTCTTGGATTAGTATGTCCTTTCTGAGTGATACCCTGTGATGTGGGTGCAGGGGGAAACCTACACCCAAGTGATAACCCCCTGGAAACAAAATCGTTTGAGAAAAATCATCCATCA
The DNA here is from genome assembly GCA_013397115.1 of Edolisoma coerulescens. NCBI lineage: Eukaryota > Metazoa > Chordata > Aves > Passeriformes > Campephagidae > Edolisoma > Edolisoma coerulescens. The sequence continues at coordinate 16,661 of VWZW01001500.1, forward strand.
GGTCTGCTCTTGCTTGCTGGTGATGGACTCCAGCATCCACATCTTCAAGCTGTGATTAAAGCTCCTGTCAGCTGTCACCCTGCAGTGGTTTTTCTCCAGATCCCTATGTGAGTCCCTTCACAGAGGGATGGGGACAGGGCTGGCACTGCTGGTGTTATGTTAATTGCCCTTGTTTTTAATTGATGGCCTCTGTAGGTTGTGGTTGTGGAGAGGGAGGCTTGTGCAAGTGGTTTTGTCTACAACCTCCTTCCTCTTAAATAGAGAAATGAAATTTCTGCTTTGTGGGTGCGTGTGCTGAGATCTCAGGGTGTGCTCCCCACGCTGTGCCTGGAACAGTGGTTTGTGTCCATCACATCAGGCAGCAGAAGGAAACTCTCTGTGTGGAGCCAGTTCTCTGCACAAGGGTCTGTGTGTCACCTCACGCTCTGGTTGCTGCTGAAATGGCTGAATATTTGTCCCGTGAGTGGAAGTGCCTGCAACCCCCCTGCCCAGAGGGCTGTGAATGATTGCAAAGAGCTGGGGCAGGGCAGGAGGGGCTGGAGGAACTGTTCTGCTGGAAGGGGCATGGGGGCACTTTTAATGAGCTGTGCAAAGAGCTCGTTCCAACAGCTTCTAATGAACTCAATGTCTACAGCCTCTTGGCTTGGTAACAGCTGAGGCAGCCAAATCTGCTAAAAGGAGCTCTGAGCAGGCAAATAGGGCCCAGTGCCTTCAGAAAACAGACTTGACTTCCTCAGTGGACATAGAGCAATTTAAAATTAACTTGGATGTAATGGGTCCTCCAGGTTGGAACAAGGAGACTTTAAGAACTTCCAGAAGAAAAATCACATTGCTTGCACTGGAAAGCAAAGTGCATGAAGGGCATCTGTGTGGGCAGAGGGGTGATGCAAATGTGGACAAAGGGGATGGGAGTGGGGTGTCCTGCAAGCTGGAGAGGAGCTGGATCCTGGCTGGAGAGCGTAGCAGGAGCATGGACAGGTAGGGAGCAGTCTGGAGAGCAGCCTGGCCGGAGAAATAAGTGATTGTAGCCTGATTATTTCATACACAAAGTCCATCTCTGCCATGTTTGTGCGTGGTGGTTTGGGAAGGCCAGTTTCACAAAACTGGAAGCAATGGTCAGTTAAAAGATGAGAGGAAGAACTTCAGTGGGGAAAGAGGGTGATAACTGAAAGCACAGTGACTACATCTAACCACATCCTCTGGAGCTTCAGTCCAGAGAGAGGGCAAGCCTGGCAAGGAGGAGGCTGGCACTGGGAGGATGTGAAAGCAGCAATACTTGGGCTGGGGGAAAGGGAAGCAGATAAGAGTCAATATTAATTGGAAAACATGACTGCATGTAAAACATGTCTGCTTGATTCCTGCCTGTGTCTGCAATGGTCGAGTCAATGATTGTAAAGGTCTTCTCCAAGCTACATGTTTCTGTGGTTCTATGAAAAGAGATGTGGAAGAATTGAGGAAGAAATCCCTGGGCAGGGTGTTGAGGGTGATGAACACAAATGTTCATCAAAGAAACCCAACCCGTGGTAGTCTGTTGCCAGATGGTCAATGCAGAAAAAGGCACATTCAGTGAAGCATTTTTGTTCTATACTGAGCAAAGTTCTGATAGTGCAGTTCTACAGCATAAGAAGTTGACTGATAATAAATATTTTTACTGTGAAAGTAACTAACGGGAAATTTAAAATTTCATACATCCAACCTTGGCTACTTTAAAATCTGTATGTTTAAGCAACTTCCATACAGTAATTTTGCAAGAGCTGCCTGAGGAGTCTGTGTACCAATAAACTGGGTGTATTTCTGCAAGCCCTGGTGCAGATGGAGATCACCAGGGGTGCTGACCACAGGTCAGGCTGATCTTGATCCCTCCTTGGGAAGTATTTAGAAAAAACCAAAAGGTGGGAGATCATAACATGTAATTAGCTCAACACAGCTGCTGGACTGGCTACCCACAGCCAAGGTGGTTAATGTGGTGTTTGTGTGTATGGGACATGTGAAAGTTGACAAGAGCAATGAAGAGTCTACCAGGCTGTTATTTGTTGAGTTGGTGACTTTTTGCCACACTCCCAATTTGCCCACTTTATCTGAGCTTCAGCTGTCTCATTTTAAAACAGAGATTTTTTTTTTTTTTTGCCAACTACAAAATACTTCAAGAAGTTTAAATAAAAGTGTTTAATAAGCCTTCTCTCATTTTAGCAGAGGAAAATAGATTCCCTGAAGCTCTTGCAGCATTGTGGCCCTGTGTTACTGGCCCCTTTCTAGCCACTCTGCAAATAGACAGCAGGAGCAAAACGACTCCACTGGCAGGAAGGCTGGTAAACAGGGCTTGGGTTATGTCCAGATTACATAATGCTTGCAGGAGCTGCATTAGTAGAAATCAGATTCACATCTCCATCCTGCTGGAGAACAGGCAGTGAGTGCAGTGTGGCTGGTAGCACAGTTACAGCTGTGACATGAGAACACTCAGTGTTTTGTTTTTTGCTCCAAGTAGTTCTGTACATCACAGGTAGGATGTTTCTTTGTGATTGCAGAGGGATAAAAGGGCTTGAAAAACTCCAATTCAGCCAAAATCTTTCTTGGTATTGGGACCAAGGTCCTGGAGGAGCCCTGTCTGCCGCTCTTTTGCCTGGTTATAGGGTGGTGGGGGAGCCTGTGTGGGCTGTGATGACCCTGCAGCATTCAGAGGTTGATGGAGAAGACCCAAGGCTTGGCAGAGCCAAGGTAGGGCTGCTTTGAGCGCCGAGTCTGCCTGGTGGGGAAGCTGTGGGCACTGGGTCTGACGGGGAACAAGGTCCAGCTGAAGGTCCTGGTGTCCCTTTCAGGCTGGCAGTGGGGACTGGTGGCTCGTGCCTGTGTCTCAGTGCTACGCCTGGGTGAGCCAGCTCGCCTTACCTGACCCACATTCCCTGCCAGAGCCTCCTTTCCCCAGGGCACCTCATCTGCCCTTCCCGGAGACCGCCAGGCCTCCTGCCCACAGGAGGCTACCTCGTGGCTTGGCTTCCTCTGCCGTAGCTCAGCAGGTCCCCCAGTGTGGAAAATCCCCGGTGCTCTCAGTGTAGCAGAGACAAGATCTGTGTCTGGAGGGGCAGAGGTCGAACCCAAGGCTCTTGAGCAACAGGAAGAAGAGCTGCTGCAGTCCAGACCCACAAGCTGCTTCCCTGGAAATCATTAAATGGTTATAAAATTAACCCGATCACAAGATCCATTTTAAAGTTCATATGTGCCACCATTTTTCCCCTTTAACTTTGACAGAATTCTGTTGAAAAATATAAATACAAAGCTGCAGGGAGGTACGAGAAGTAGAAGGAGTCTTGACAAGGATGCAGGCAAGGGATGGAAGGATAAAGATCATGTGGAGGTGATGGAGCAGCGGTGCAGCTCAGCTGTCCAGGGGCACCTGTGACCAAGTCCCTAAAGGCCCATTCTCCTGACGTTTGTTAGCATTTGTTATTTGGGTACTAACCAAACATTCTAGACACTGGGGGCATTAATTAACATTCACAAAATATCTTAGAATCAAAAAACTTTCAATTTCACACAGAGTTTGGTTCCATTTTATTGATGACTTTTTTTACATTCTGGGGAATGCTTGGTCGAAATCAAAGTTATTCTGGAGTGGTCTTGTTCCTTTTTTTTCAATGATGGTCCTATCTCAAAAACCTTTTCAATATAGCTGCAATTTGTCCTCTTTTAGGGTGGAATAAATTGGATAAACAGCACTACAGCTTTCTTCAAGTGGTTTGCTGTTGATCCATTAGGTTTCAAAAATTCAGGGAAGCCTTTCACATAGCAGTTCTTTCTGCCCTGTTTTGGTTTTACCCCTTGGCTTTTGATCTTGCAGTGAAGAGGAGTTATTAGATTGATGCTGTGTCTCATTGCAGTGTTTTCCAGAACATTTTCCATACACTGGAGAATAAATATCCATTACTTATAATTAGTTTTCTAAATTGTACATCTTCTATTTCATAAAGTCAGTTAAAGCCTTCAGTGATATGCTCTTGTATCATTGTTAAATATTTTCAGTTGCTCTACTGCTGCAGGACCCAAAGTGTCTTTATCTTGAAGTTGACTTTGGTGCAACTTTCCTTGCAGGAAACTGAAGAATATTTTTCCAGTGGGAGAAAAAAATTATCCATATGGCCTTTGGAAATCAAATGGAAAAGAGCTTAATGAGAATAAAGCTATTTCTCTGGCATATAAAAAGAACCATAGCAAAGAAGAATTATCAGTTGGCACAGGAATTAAATCACCAATCTAGTGGCAAACACTTTAAAACATGATTCTTTGTTTTTGTAAGGTTTAGCACTGCCAGGTTTGCTGCTCTGGTCCTGCTGGTTTGGGGGAAGTGAAGCGCAGGGAGCCCATGAGAGCTGCCAGGTGCCAGGGCTGAGCTGAGCCTGAGGGTTTTACTTCACACACTCTCATATGTCATCTTATTGGCATCTAAAATTAGGTCTGAAAGTGATCTTCAGATCCAGATCTTGGGCACTTCATATGAGTCATTGACACTGCTACCATTAATGTATGAAAAAACAATCCAGTTGCACTCAGTTCTGCTGTGTTCATGTTTCCATGTACACTGAAGTGCTGGGGCCTTGCCAGCAGGACCACTTGTGAATGCAGAGCCTGGGTGCTAAAAGCAAATCAGAAATTCTATCATTTTGTCCACCTTTCAAACCCTCACTTGCAGATGTAGTGAACGATAAATCCATATTGGTTTGGACCTCGTTCAGCCCAGGCCTGCAGCAAATTGTTCGTAGGTGAACAGGCAGGTGGCAGTTGTACTGTCCCTGCTCTGGTGCCTGGCTGAACCCTCAAATGCTGTGGCTGAGACCACATTATCCCCAAAATGGAGCTCCCCACAGTCCCCAGCCCATGCTGTTCCCAGCCTTGGCAGGGAGCAGAGCCATCATCTCCCTCTCAGAAGCCCAGACTCGGTCCAGGGGAGGAAGGTCCCAGCAGAGGGACAGAGGTGCCTTTGAGTAGCAATTCAACCCGCTCAACAAGCTGGAAAAGTGATAAAATAAATAGTTCTGTGGCTTCCAAGTGATTCTCAGCAGTTATTTATAGTGCTGTGGGCACTCTGCCCCATGCTTGCTGACAATATCCCTGTTCATCCCTGCCATGACCGAGCCCAGCTCTGCGCTGGGCTCCCCTGGGGCTCTCCCACCCTGGGCTCGGGGCCGCTCTCCTGACTTCCTTCCATTGCTCATTATTTTGGCCATGGCTGTCGAGACAAATAGCTTTGGTCTAGTTTGTGCCTCCTGGGTGGGTGGATGAATTCGCACTGCGGTGTGGGGGCACTGGGTTTCTGCCAGCCTTGGCCAAGGCTGGGGTGCTGCCGGGCGATTCCTGCCCGCAGGAAGTGGTGTGACACCAGGGTGCTTGATTTACTGATTTCCGTAGGGGCTGGGATGGGTTGCCATGGAGTGGGTTCTCACAAATCTCTTGGGAGACTCTGATCCAAGAAAAGAAGCTTTTCTGTATGCTGCCTCTTGCAAATGTGTGGAATAGACATCTCCCAAGGCTGTTTTTCCACAGCCATGCAGAACATGGTTTCTGGAAGTTGATGGGAAAACACAAACATTAAATGGGTCAGATACTGGGACACCTGAGGATGTTAGCAGCAATGCCAGCCCTAATTCAGCATTGTGGGACAGTTCCTGCTCTCCAAAGGTTCCTTGGTTGATGCCTGTGAGCCTGCAGCATGTGGGAAGCTCAGGCAATCAAGGAGGATTTTGGTTTTGCTGTGGTCCCATATCAGTCCTGAACCCCTTACACAATGTAGGGGGAAGATGTTGTACTTGGTGGAAACGATTTGGGAGAAATACTGTGTCCTGAAGGGAGTAATTGGGGCATTTTGCTTCTCTAAGTGTCTCCAAGTGACGTCTCTGTAATGCCAAGTCTCACTTTTGCTCTCCTCCCTTTGCAGGAAGGAAGATGTCTCTATGTGATCCTGCTGATGGCCTTGTACTGGTGCACGGAGGCGCTGCCCTTGGCTGTGACAGCTCTGCTGCCCATCGTCCTCTTTCCCTTCCTGGGGATCCTCCCATCTAACAAAGTTTGCCCACAATACTTTTTAGACACCAATTTCCTCTTCCTCAGTGGTTTAATCATGGCCTCGGCCATTGAGGAGTGGAATTTACACCGCAGGATTGCGCTCCGGGTGCTCATGTTGGTGGGAGTCCAGCCAGCCAGGTGACTATGGGAGCAGGGGGTTCTCCGTGGGGGATGTGAGCTGCAGGTGCTTGGGAAGTGGCTCTGCTGTGCTTCTCCTACAGTGGGGGGTGTCCACCCCCCCTTTTCTCCAGCTTATTGTGTTTGTTCAGCTGTTTGCCTTTGCCCCCAGGCCAGTGGAGCACAGGGAGAATCGTTTGGTTCAGCCCCATACTTGTGCTCCTTCCAGTTTCAGGAGAGTCATAGAAATCCTTTTTGGTACTGGTTTTGTTCTCTCTGCACATGAGCTTTTCCTCCTAATGTGTCAGAGGACTTGCCAAACTGAAGAAATTCAGCTTTTCCTTTTTTCTCTCTTTCAGACTAATCTTAGGGATGATGTTGACAACGTCTTTCCTGTCCATGTGGTTAAGTAATACTGCCTCCACTGCTATGATGCTTCCAATTGCAAATGCAATTTTAAAAAGCCTCTTTGGGGAGAAAGACACATCTAAGGATATGAGCAGGGGAAATGAAGAAAACCAAGGTAATTGAGACAGGGCAGTAGTATAAGCCAGCTGAGGTCTGCCCTGCTGCTCTCGAATCTCCCCATGTTATCGACTTTGCTGGCACAAATACCATGTTCCTGAACTTGCAGCTCGATCTCAGGGCTGGTCCCACTTTACTGCACACTTTATTCCCGTGGTGGAAGAATATTGGCAGAAAACTCCCTTTTACCCATGTCATGCAGGAGGCAATGTTTATGAGTGGCCTGGAAAACCAAAAAGCGGCGATGCCCAGCCGAGCTGCTCCATGAACCTGCTGCTGGCACAGGCTGAAGTCCAGCTCTGTGGCACAGTGGTGGTGGGCATTGTAGGGATGCATTGCTGTAGGGACAGCTGGAGCCAGGGAGGGCTGTAGATGGGGCAGATGATGAGTGCTGTGTGATGGTGCAGGGGTGGGTCCCTCCCTGTGGCACACAGAGCTGTCGTGTGCTTGGGACACCTCTGTTCTCCTCTTGTTTTCCTGTTTGTTCACCCATGGAACTGGGGCCTGAGCTGGAGGAGAAAGGAAGGACTCCGGGGAAGGCTGGCAGGTTAAAAACCTATCTGTAAAGTGCTTTGTGATTTTTTTCCATCTCGATGTTGCTGATTGGTGTTGTTCCTGAGCAGGCTGAGGATAGGTCAGGGGTATGTGGCCAGGTAAGGCCTTCCTCCAGCCCTCTCTTCACGAGTCATTTACCAGAACTTTGGGCTCCTGGCAGACAGTGATGAGAAACAGCAAACCAGAAATGATGTCCTGACATGCCCTTTGCAGCTATTGCTGGTAGCTGGAGCAGTAGTCATGGCTTCTTCTTCTTCTGCTTCTTCTTGCACTAATTAGTAATTCATCTGCCTCTGCGATTTAAAACCAATGACTTTTTGGTTCCCGTTGAGTCCTAAGATAAAGGAGTCCCCAGAAGAAGACTCAAACATGTGCACACTCTAATAAAGGTATAATTAATCATCCATCATTAATGTTTTGCAATCATGAGATATTTTCACTCCAGGTTGCTTTGTCACATTTGCTTCATGAATTTTTGACTGTTCACATCTATTAAAATCAACCCCACTGATTTCCTTGCTATAATTTCCTGTTCTGTGTTTTGTCTGTCTGCTTTTAACCTTCTTGACCCCAGCCTCTGAAACTGACTGTGTAGTTGTGGCTGTAAATACAGGAGAGTTTGGGAACACATAAAAGGAAGATTCCCCCCTTGTCCTAGACACTGTTAAGCACGGAATTAACATCCTTGACTCACAACACTTGAAGTGGTGAGAGAAACCAGAAAAGGGAAGGGAGGGGCAGGCAGGTAGAAGAATGAATAAAGTGATGCTTTGCAAGTATCATGTGATGGCGTGATGATGTTTTGGTTTTTTTTTTTCAGATAGAGGCTTTTAAAAGTCATAAATACAAGTGAAGGAGGAATCACTTGTAAAGTGTACAACGTTTTGTACATCAAAATGTGTGTTTTCATGTAGACTGTTTTTGTGAACTTTAGTGTCCCAAGGTGGAGTCATCCTTTTCTGTAATCTTTCTGAATGGATGAGCAAAGCTGAGCTCCTTGAAGGAAGCCCTCAACCTGAAGTCAGTTGAAAGTGACTAATCTGAAGTTACACTTAGGAGTGGAGATGTGCAGATGAGAAGAACTGATAAAATGAGATACCTATTTCATAGTTTATTAAATGTTTATAATCTATCTGAATTGTGATCTGTGCTCCCAAATAATTTATCTGTGAAGGGAGCTGTATGTGGAAGAAAACTTGTACAATGGCATGTGATAAGATCACTTTGCAAATTGACTTGGTTTCATAACACTGTAGGAGAGTCCATGAAGCTAAAAAATATTTGGGTGGTTAAAAAGAATACTTTAAAATGTAATAAAGAATATGTGACATTTCAAAGCATTTGATTTACAGAAAAAAAGTCTCAACAAGTGTATGAAACCAGTTTTGTGTAGGGCTTTGCTTACACACACAGTGCCAGAATTTAAGTGATCTCTAATCAGTTGGTGACACTTTTTTTCCTGATGAGAGAATATCAAGCTTTCAATCACCTGTGTCCATGCCCAACCACGTGGGCAGTGTGTTATAGATCAGCAAACATTTACGTTCTTGTGTCACTGGCAGCTAAAACTGGGTGTAATAATTTGTTCATTTTGACGCTCTTGGGTTCTGATGCAAGAGAACAGGTAGTGAGGCTGGGGGCCTGAACTGCCAGCTGGTTCTGGTGGATCAAAGCAGGGTTATAAATCTAACACCCAACAGACATTTTTCAGCTTCTAGAATTTTCCTTTTGGAGATGGGTTATAGGTTCCCTGCAATAGGTGTGTGACAAGCTGGAAGCTGCTGTGCCAGTGAGCCTGACCTCTCTCTTGCTTCTGCCCACTAACCCATCGTTGGCAATATTTCATTTCTCTGGGCACCTTAAATGTCTCCAGGTAAAAATCACAAGAAAATATTTCCATTCTTTTTTTCCTTCATAGAGAATATTCTGCAAATTCAAGATAAACTGCAGTCAGTGCTTGAAGTGTAACTCTGAGTCACAGACCTGGAGATAATGTCTCTAAAGGGGCAGGTGGGAAATGTGCAATTTTGGACACTGCTGTCTGGTTTGACTGCCTAACCCCAGGCTGTGCTGGCAGGGTGTGGCCACAGCTGCCTGTGTCCCTCAGTGGGTGGAAATATTCCTTTTCGGGTCTTCTCAACCTTTTAGAAACAGTAAAAATGTCTTTAAAGCAAAAATCATCTAGGAAAAGCATTTCTGCCTCTAAGGAATATGAGGTATTTTGGTGAAATGGCCACAGAATCGTCATACTGCTCTGTGAGAGCTGTGTACAGCTGGGTCCAAGCTCTGTTATCTTTGGCCTTTTCTGACTTATGGGCCTGCAATAATTTTCAATTCCTTTTTTACGAGTTTCATAGGAAAAGCTCTGCAGTATGCCTGGCTTTCCTTTGCATGGTTACCTTTGCAATCCTTCCTTGAAAGATAACTCACAGATGGTCCTGCCCAGATGGGATGGTAGTCTGAGCTTAGCAGAGGAAAAAGATTGAAAAATGTTGAGGTAAAATGAAATGTCTTTGCAGAGCCAGGACTGGGCTTGGGTGGGACAGCATTGTGAGAGCCTTTGGGCTAAATCCACTGAGGGATCAACAGTCAACCATGGGTTAATGTTCATCCTTCTAATTACATCCCTTCATCGTGGCAAGGTTGGGATGAAAGCTCAGCATGTGTGTGTCCAAGGCAATTAACTCCAATTCAGTGAATCAGCGAAGTGTAAAACATGACATGGCAAAAATCCCTGGGTCACTGAGCTGGAACGAGCGCGGTGCCTTCGGCGCGCACGCGAGTGAGGCCAGAGACTGACCACTGCCTTCTCTCCGTGCCTTAGGTCTCTAGGTCATATTGGGTGGAAGGGGATCAGGTTTTGGGCTAAGAAGGGGTGCAAGGAAATTTGGGGACTGCTTGGGTGGCAGTACCAGGAATTGGGCTCTGTATGTAGCCCTCTGCAGAGCCCAGGGAAGGGCAGGCACACAAACCTCTGGACCCAAAACCGCACAGAGAGCACAGGGAAAGGCAGCAGGGCCAGCGGTGGTGGGGAAGGACCGCCTGGGCTGAAGGAGGATGAAACTCACAAGTGCTCCAGTCCTGCCAGGAACATGGGAAATGGGGTTTGATAGCACATCTCCCAACCTCAGGAGGTTGAGCCATGACCACAAATGCCACGAGCCTTAATGTCAGGTCTGGTAGCAGACAGTGATTGTACTGCATTTCCATCTTTTGATTTCTGAGTGCTCCTCTGGGTTGGTGTGGTCAAGTGGTGTGCAGCTCCCAGTTTACTGGCACTGGCTGCTCAGCCTGCAGGGTCTGTCATTTGTGGAGAGGATGATGGGCTTGGAATGGTGCTTGCTGTCAGGGTGGCTTTTGGAGGACCTGGTGCAAAACCTAATCCCCAAATGTGTCTCACTCTTGTCTTTAAAGAAGGCATTACAGCTTTATGGTGACTGCACTAGATCTCTACAGGGTGTAAAGTTCTCACCCCATGGGAATGTGACTGGAAGTGCTCCTGCTGTGCCTCGGGGAACCTGCCTTACAGATACAACAAGGCCCAACAGTGTTTCTTCCTAAGAATGACTTATGGTTAATTCTCCCCCCAAAAAACCCACCCCAAACCCATGACTTGGTAAGGGATGCCCTGGAGCTCTTGGCTGTGTTAGAAGATCCCAAAGGCCAACCTGTGGCAAAAGCAGTAAAAGGACCAAGTGCCTGGGTGTTGGAGGAGAAGCTGTGGGGTGCTGTGGTGGGGCTGGAGAAGTGGCAGGAGGAGGTGGGCTCATTCATCCCTGCCAGGTGCTCCTGACCCCATCCCCTTGGTGGAGCTCACCCTTCATTTGCACAGCCCCTCCTCTGAAATGGTAGTTGTTTCCTCTGTTCCTCTGTTTGGTTCACGGAGAATTTTCTAGATGCTTTGAACTGTTTTAAAGTCCTCATCTTTCTTTTTCAGCATCTTTACAGCAGAATAAACTTTACACTGTACCAACTGAGATGCAGTTTCTGGCAAGTACTGAGGAGTAAGTTAACTATAAAGTTTGTATTAGAGAGTTGAGAGAGAGTTGTCCCCCGAGCTAGACCAAGCATAAGGAATTTGAAATTCAATCATTGCAATGTTTTGATTATACCGAACATCCCCGTCACTAGCAGCCTGATGATAAAAACCCTCCTCTGTGTGTCCAGCATCCCTCTGCATGTTCAAATCATTACAGAGGTTTTTTTCAGCCACTCTGAAATCACAGCCAGAGATGTCTCCTGCTGGGGATTTGTGCCTTGGTTTTCTCAGGAACATCAAATGTGTGAAGCCGATGATGTAAAACCCTCAGGATTTACACACTGGCGATGGTCCTGCTTTGATAACAAGGATGGGAAGGAAGCATCTTTTCAGGAACAGATGTTTCTTTCCTCAAATCGATCAAATTTTAGTTTTTTTTCCTTTTGATAGTCCTGTGGACTTTATGCTCAGTCTTACAAGCTGCTGAGGGGCTGGGCAAGGCACAGGCACCCTCAGCTCCTACGGATGGGTCTGAGGGTGCTCTGTGCTCTGCAAGGCTGGCAGTCCCGTGTGGCGCTTCACCAAGCAGACCCCTCTGCAGCACTGAGCTGCTAAGGTGTCCCTGAGCACACTGGTAGCTTGGATTTCTAAAAACTGGGAATTTTCCTTCTGTCAAGGCTCTGAAGTGGTTGCGCTGTATTTAAACCAGGGCTTTCACCGGATTCTCTTTTGGACTGTTTTAAAGCAAAGATCTGGCGGAGGAGAAGGAGATTACCAGTGATGCTCTCTCAGACTTAAAGAAGGAGGAGGAATACAAAACAAACATATGGAAAGGTTTCCTCATCTCAATCCCATATGCAGCCAGCATCGGAGGTACAGCAACGCTGACAGGAACTGCGCCAAACCTCATCCTTCTGGGACAGCTGAAGAGGTATGGGAGACTGTCCTGGGGATCCTTGTGAATCCTGCAAGACACAGACATGTTCTTCATTGCTGTAGGAAATCCCCTTCTGTGCTGAGTGCTGGTTTGGGAAATTCATGCCCTTCCAGAATGCTTTGGGAAATGAAAGCAGGGAGTGCACCAGCCTTAGACTTAACAAGCAGGTTTCCAGCATAGCCAGGCAGGCTGTCAGCCAAACTGGAGCACGTGTGCTTCACCTCACTGATGCTTTTAACCCCACTGAATTTAATGGGACTTGACTCCACGCCTACAATGAACCTGGTAACTGTTTTGATGAAGCAGACTGTGTAGCGCTTTGTGAGCAATTATAGCTCCTGCTGTATGGGAGAAAGACAAATAATGAACCCACTACTTCTGGCCTGTTTTCTTAGTCATAAAAGATTCCTCCCATGTGCATAGGAGCAGAGATTTGTGCCAGCCCAGGTGCCCACATGTATTTCTTACCTTTGCTGACCTCTACAAGAAGTACACTCAGCCTGTCCTGGGCACTGCAGCATGCCTGAGAGGTTCATGTCCAGACTCCCCAGCAGTTTCTGTAGCAGGATTTAATCCTGGGTGTTCAGGAGTATCTTTGTATGAAGGCATTGCCCACCTGGAGAGAGATTTCCAGATCTTTCCTTGCAGGCTTGCACAGCTGGGCTGGGTGAGATGGGGGTGGCAGGATGTCCTGGGGGGTTGTCCCAACACAAAGCTCCTCACGTTTCCTCAAGTCTAGATAACTCCTAAGGAGTGCACAGGGATAGTTTTTAAATGCACAGGGGCAGGTTTGTGGGATATTTCACTGCTGATTTCAGATGCTTGTTTACCCATGGATGGAAGGGTTGCTTTCCCATCTTGCATTAACTTGATTTTTCCCATTTGCTTAGTTATTTTCCAGAATGTGATGTGGTGAACTTTGGTTCTTGGTTTATGTTTGCATTTCCTTTAATGCTGATTTTTCTTCTCATGGGATGGCTATGGATCTCCATCCTGTATGGAGGAATTAACCTGAGGTATGTTGATATTCACTATACATATATGTACTCTGGTTATATTAGCATTATGAAATATGTATTCATCATGATTCTCATCCTAAATCTACTGATATCATCCAGGATCATGTCCTGGAAGGTGGGGGAATTTATAACTAACTCTAGCATGCCCATCCCATAACAAGTCATCTGTTTTTAAAAAGCTGATATACAATAGGAAGGTTTTGAAGATATCTCACAGTTACATATACTTTATCCAACTGAAATACGTGTACAGAGTATGTATTATATTCAGTTAAATGTATAATTTTAAAAGGTTTTTTTACTGCCAGACCTTGGCCTGTGGGGGGGTAAATGGGAGATTTTTAATGACAGAAGGAAAAGCAGGATCTCTCTTTGAAGACCATGACAAAATCTTAGTTCTCCATAAAAGAGACAGGATTTCTTCTTGGGGCAAAAACCTGGGTTTGGAACAGATTACTCCACAACAGGGCTTAATTTTACAACAGCGTGTTAATCTGTAACTGAGAATAACATGTTTTTCCGGTAAATCTTTGCTGGATACATGCAACCCCTTAGTGTGCACAACCTAAAGCGATTGCAGCATTGCTCTGCTGCTCATGTGGAGCCTTTTTTCCCCCTCCACACTCTCACAAGCGATAGTAACAAAGTCAGAGTCTTGCTTCCTCCAGGGACCATACAGAATTTGTAATATTTAGAAAAGTCTTTAATTGTTGTTTTGACTTTAAAATGCAAATGAGGGGGAGAGGGGAAAAAAAGAGAACAGGTGTCCAAATATTTACACTGTCTCAGACATAGGGGGGGAAAAAAAAAAATCAATGGGAAAGTTTCAATCCAGAAAATGCCAAAGGCTTGTCCTTAACTTGCTGGTGGGGCTTCTCAGGAGGCTCTGCCTCTGTGTGATGCTCGGCCGGCTCCCGCTGCCCGGAGCTGCGCTGCTCACGCCGTGTGCCAGGGCTTGTGCGGAGCCCAGCCCGAGTTCCCGTGGTGAGGGCTGGGCATGGCACAGCCCCTCAGGTGAGGGAAGAGGCCAAAGCCCCCGGAGAAAGGCAGAGTGGCTCTGGTGCTCAGGGAACGTGATGCTCCGTGTTTGGCTTGGCTCGTCCCCGGCAGCACAAAGCCCGGCTGTATTGGGATAGCTGGGCCAGCGCGGATACCAGAATTCCCCAGTGGGGAGGTGCGTGGAAGAGGCACTGCAGAGCTTCACGAGTACAGCCAAGGCTCCACGGGAGCCTGTTGGGATGCTTGGGCTGGAACTGCTTGGGGATAGAGGCTGGACTTGCCCTGTGGGCAGGTCCTTGGTGTCTGCAGCAGGGCACGGGCAGATGGACATTTCAGCTTTGCTTGAATCCAAAAGACATCAAAAGGCTGAGGTATGGGCTGGCTGAGCTGAGGCTGCTGTTAATAACACCTCCCAAAAAATAAGAAATTAAAGGGCCAGGAGCTTGAAGTGCAGGAGCTTCTGAATAATCAACCATTCAGCCATATAGAACATCCAGCCAACATATCCCTTTGAAACAGTAAATGAGTTAAGGAAGGGCAGGCATCCACAGGGATGGGCAGATGCATCTGATACAGAAATTTGGGGTGGTAGGTTTAATCAAGGTTGCAGGCAGTGTCAGAAACCAGGTTCAGTGTCATGGGATGTGGTGGGAGATGAAATGCAAGATATGAATATATCATTTGTATGCACATGCTACAAAGGAGCAAACTGTGTGCAGTCAGTGCAGCCAGGCTAAGAGGCTTAGCCAGGAGCACATTAACATTCCCGGCCACTTAGAAATTCCTCACATTTTTGTTGATCCTCAGCAGCATCCTGGGATCACCCAGGAAATTACAAGTGACTTGAAAAATGAAGGGACATATTCATTTTCTGTGTCACCCTGTTTCCTGGTCGTTCTGCCCAAGTAGGTAACTTGCTTGGAAGGAAGACAAGGAAATCCTGCACTGCTGGGACTTTCATTTGGCAATCACAGCCCATGCTGGCGGAAACAGTTCAGAATATAAATGAGAGGAAACTTCCTCACCTCTGCAGGGTCTCCTTTGTATGAATGCATAGACAAAGGGTATATAAAATAAGGCCTTATTGCCTTTATCTCAGCAGAGATTTTCGTTGTTAGTCTTCATAATCTGAAGGTAACACAAACTGAGCTGCCAGAGATGTGCAGCTCTTTGGACCTTGCAGAGCAGGTGCTGGAGAAGGACACTGAGTCCTGCATGTGCTGCAGTAGAAAATGCAGTATTTCCTCTGTGTCACTCGGGTCAGAGGCATGTAAAAATGTAATCGTGTTTCTTGGCAGGGGCTGGAAAACAAAAAAGTCAAATATAAGAGTGGATGCAGAAGCCCGAGCCAAGGAAGTGATAAAGGAGGACTATCAGAAACTGGGTCCAACAAAGTGAGTTGTAAAGTGGGGATGGTAATGAGAAAGCAATTAAGTGGGTTTGGAAATGTCCTGTTTTAAGAGTGGAGGACTGGGGGGAATGGAGTTTTTTAAAGAAAATTATACTTATATTTCCACTCAGTCTGTTTATAACCTGCTGAACTTTGCTTTTTGCCTGCTCCAGCCTCTTCACCTTTGCTAGTGTGAATAATTGCAAATAGCAGCTTGGAATCTTCTGAAGAACAACATTCCTATTATAGAGAGAATTCATGCTGGGTTGTTTAATTACTCTTTCTGATTTTTCTGCTCCAGGAACAAACCCAGTTCTGTGTGTGTTAGGTGCCAACCAACACAGGCTGGATTTCAGAGGTTTGTGCATACCTGTCCTGCAAAGCAGGAGGCATTTGCTGAGAAGGCTGGAAAATCATATTATGGATATGAATCATATGGATTGTGGATATACTTTAAGAAATCTTAAAGCTCAGAGAAAGTATATAGAAAGAAGTCAGATCCATGCCGTGGAATACATTATTTTTTTCTGAGTAATTCCTTCAACTATGTTAGTCGAGCAAGGAAAGTAAAAGCTGGTACAAACTGCGATGATGGGGATTATATTTTGGAGTAAGCAGCAGAAAGAAACATGAGTTTTAGACTTCTGAGAAATGCCAAAAAAAAGGGGGAAGCAGGAAAAGCTGAGTATCTCTAGAAATCCAACCCTGGATATGTCCAACCATCCACTGATATTCTGGGCAGCCAAGGCTACTGAAGACTGTTGAAACTGTAGGTTTTATCCTTAAATGGTCTGTGTTTCCCCATCTGTAAAATAGTATTTTCATAGTCAGGGCAATGGTGTGAATATCCAGCGATGTTTGTGTCGTGCTGTCGACATTGTAATTATTTCTGTTGTGTGGAACATGGAGTGGTTCTTCAAAGACAGCTCTCTGTGCCTGTGCTGTAAATGAAAGAAATTGGTTTATTTGTTCCATTCAGTACATTATCAAGCAGCCTGCAAAATGTCTCTGAAAGAATCAAAGTCCCACTTTGAGATCTAGGAGTGGGAAAGTCCATTAAGCTGAGCTCTACCAATTTGATTAGCAGCCCTATAACTAAAAATCAGCACAAGCAGCCTCTTCCCAAGGGCTTATATGCCCCTGCTTGTGCTCAGAGAGATTTTTAAATAGCATTTTGAGGCATCATCTTGGTTAAATCTTAACTGCACTAGATACTTAGTGAATATTGCCTTTTACCCTGCTGCTTGTCATGTGTCTAAGGGACAGTGTTTAGATTTTGACCTTGGAGGAATTTGTTCCTGCTGTCTCATGTATGGTTTGAATCTCCACCATCCTTTTGTACTGCCTGAGCTGCAGTGACACCGTCCCTGGCTGGCATCCTGGAGGGACATGGTAAGAGGAATGACCATGAGGAGCTGCTTGGCCCTTCCTCTCTGCCACACCCAGAGGCTCAACCTTGCATCCAACTGCTGTGACATTCCTGATCTCCATCTGGCCTCTCCTTAATGTCTTCTAATAAGAGAGAATTGCTGGCAAACACCAGTATTTGCAAATAGATTTACAATCTGTTCCAATGTTTCATTGTAGTTGTTTTTAGAAAATCAGCCTCACTTCTCAGCCAAGATGCTGCAGCAGGAGCTGGATACTTGTCCTAGCTTGGATCCATCCCTTTAGCACATCAGCATTTTAACCTCATTTCTGTTCATTTCAGGTTTGCAGAACAGGCAATTTTCTTCTTCTTCTGCATGTTTGCAATCATGCTGTTCTCCAGGGATCCCAAATTCATTCCAGGCTGGGCAAGCTTGTTTGCACCAGGGTAAGACTATTTTCACTCCACTGTGCCATTTTGCAGTAACATTTCCAAGTCATTGAGATTCCTGAGGTTCTGATTGTGTTGCTTAACACTATTTCTGAGGTTTCCTGGAATAAATTAAACTGAGCATCAAGTAGCAGAGCCAACTTTGTTTTTCCTGTCTCCTAGAGGAGGGGCATGAAGCTAGTGGGAAGTTGGGATGTGTCTGTTTGAGGCCATCCCTAGGATTTAATGTTGGGAATGCTGTTTATTAGTATATTTACAGTGAAACACTGAGTTCTTTAGGCAATCCACCGATTTCACTGGAGGTCTGAAGACTGAAGAGAGATGGCAGGAGCTCTTTCCAAATGTTATCCTGTCTGTTTGCCAAGTTTGTGTCCCCTGTGACATCCATACCTTGTGAAGATGAATAGATACGGCAGTTAGGGAATGCTAAAGCTCAGAGAGGGTGTTGTTATTTCTTAAAGGAAGAGACCTTCATAGTTTTGTGCTTTTTTCAAATAAAAACCTAGTTTAATAAATGATTCCTTAATATAGCAAAGTAGTTATGGACTTTTTCCTCATCAGTTAATAACTCCTTAAATCTAACACGTTTAAGCTTTTTACTGGATGGAGCCTGCCTTTCACCTGAGAGTTGGAGCATTTTGCAAAGAGCTCATATAAATGAGATGGTTTGGGCTCTGTCTCTCTTCCTCCCTGCAATAGGCTGAGGAAACTTGTCCTCATGACTCTGCAGTCACAACAGCCAGAACATCAGTGTGGAGGGGATTAGATCCTGGTTTTTGCTTTTGTAGGGCAGCTTTTCTGGGGGGTCACAGCCCATCGTAGAAATGTAGCTCGACAGGGAATTAAAAAAGAAAAGAACTGTGAACAACGAGCATTGTTCAGACCTGATGGAAACTTGTAATCTTCTTTGGTAAATCCTTGTTCTCATAAACTTTGTAATTCTACAGGCTTGTGCTTCTTACAAGTGTTTCTGCTGCTTTTGGACAGGTTTATCTCAGATGCGGTTACGGGAATCACCATTGTGATTATACTGTTCTTCTTCCCTTCACAAAAACCTTCCTTCAGGTGGTGGTTTGACTTGAAAGGTGAGTAGCAGACCCCTGCAGGCAGGGGCTCTGTGCTTGCCTGTGTCCTGGCAGGGCAGGCATGGAGCAAGAACCAAGGCTGTCCCCCCCTGGACGTGCAGCAGCAGTGCTGGCTGTGGGGAGCAGTGTGGCTTGAAGGTGCCATTTGATCCTAGAGAGGCTTTTCTTTTGAAGTACCAGCAGAGGCTTAGCAGTCACTGCCCTGCTGCTGATGGCAGGAATGGCTCAGTTGCTCATGTAGCTGTCAGGGTTGATGGCACGGTGGGGTGAAGTGACCTGAAATGGGTGTTCATTTGCCATAGCAGACCTGATTGTGGAACAGAGGTTTGGTGTCTGACTCCCCAACAGCTCCTGTCCTTTGAGGGGAGTATGGACCTCCGAGAGGGCAGAGCTGGGCTAGTTGTCCATTCTCAGATGTAGGTGCTCTTCCTCAGTTTCTAGAATGATTTAGAATTTGAGCTCCTAAAGACCAAACTCTCCAGCAGGCTTTGAAGTCTTGGGCCGGTCCTCTTGAGTAGAAATGAAATACAAATTTTAATTCATTAACTGCTTGGAATAAGAGATGATCTTAATGTGGAGAAGTAGCTGATGAAGGCCCTTTGTGGATGATGGAGCATTGCCTGGGGTCTGTGGGAACAAAATACCAGCTGCTCTGAGTCATGCACATTTGTTGTGTTGTCCGTACACAGGAAGATGTTTAATCAGGCCTCCTGTGGATAAAATATGTGCCCTTTTTCAACAGAAAATTTCAGTCCCATTAGTGCATCTTTCTATACAAGAGAGCTCACTTTATCACGTATTAAGAAATGGCTTTCAGGGGAGATGAGCTCTCTGCTGTAAAGCTCACTGGCTGTTGAATGACAAATGGAAAATTAATAACATCTTTATAATTCTAATGGCAGAAAATTTCCTCCTTCCATGGACCCCCATCCATTGAAGACAATGTTTATGTCTGTTACAGAGAGAAAATTGACCTGATATTAAATAGTAAATCAAGAAAGCCTCAAAGAAAACTTTAATGCTGGAATTTTTATTTTTTTTTTACATCTGATACTAAGTTAAATGTTCCTTTACCTGGCTAACTCAAGACACTCCATGTGTGTATTTGATCAGCAACTCATGGTCAGTGAGCTTCAGCACTGCTGTCAGACTCGTGGTGTCATTCTGTCAGGCGATGACTGATGCTCCTCTTTGGCTGGGTGTCTGACACAGGCCTTTGCTCTGTTTCTAGCACCAAACACAGAGACCCAGCCCTTGCTGACTTGGAGGAAGGCCCAAGAGACGGTGCCCTGGAACATCATCCTGCTGCTTGGAGGAGGCTTTGCCATGGCCAAGGGCTGTGAGGTGAGGCCCGCAGCAGGTGCCATGTGGCATCATCCTGCCCAACAGGGTTGGATTTTATCAGGGTGTCACTTGATGTTCTCATTTGGCTTTGGAAAACTGCTATCAATGAAGTCATCACACTCAAAGTACACATTTCTCAACTCCAAGTGACAACAATACACAGCAGATCACTGAGGAGGTTACAACTCCTTGCAAGGTGCTTGCTGTGAGACACCCTGAGGACAAGTTCTAGGAGAGGATCAGTTCCCCTTCAGGGATGCAGGAGGATGACTCCTGCTTTTGCTGTCCCCTTCTGCAGGAGTCTGGCTTGTCTGTGTGGATAGGAGGCCGTCTGCATCCCTTGGAGGGCGTGCCACCACCCGTGGCTGTCATCCTCATCACGGTTGTCATCGCCTTGTTCACGGAGTTTGCCAGCAACACTGCCACTATTATCATCTTCCTGCCTGTCTTGGCAGAGCTGGTAAGGTCATCCCATGGCAAGACCAGCTCGTCCTCTGCCCCCTCCTTGCCCTGCCCCTTGGGTGGGCAGGTTTGTGTTGGGTCTGTGCTGGGACAGGCACTGAGCAGTTTTCCTGCTCCTGGGCTTCAGGCTCTTCAAAACCCTTGGGAGCAACAAGCCCTGTAGTGTAACGTGGACACTGAAGGATAATAATCCTTCAGACTTTGTGGTGAGATATGGGATTATTTATCAGAGAGTGTGGGATAGGGCTCTGCACTCTCCACTGGCTATTTGCATCCTTTGACTCACCTGTTGGCAGCTCGAATCCCCAAGGTGCAATTTCTGTTCCTTTCTGGTTTTCCAGGCCATTCGTCTGAAAGTAAATCCCCTCTATTTAATGATACCAGGAACTATAGGATGCTCCTATGCATTCATGTTGCCAGTCTCAACACCTCCCAACTCAATTGCATTTTCCTCTGGACATTTGATGGTCAAGGATATGGTAAGTTCCTTTAGATACATAAAATGATGAAAACAATCAGCCTGCGTGTTTAAAGAAGGGATTTTTCTGGATTGTTAGTACTTCAGTATGTAGTAAAGTGAGAGGACAGAAGTATCAACAGTGTTTGAAGGCACAGGGTGGAAGGAGCTCGTATGAAGCTGAAATTTGGAGCCACCATGGCTCCAAATGGTGACAAAAGTGGTCTTGAATGTGCTCAGCATCCCCCAGCCCCTGGTCCTGTTCCTCTAGTGTCAGCAGCTCAACTTTCATAGTTTTCTGGATGCAGGAAAAGTTCCCCAGCTCAGTGAAATAAAGCTTATGAGTAAAATTAGGCTTAGTCCCAGTTCCTGCTCACATTCCTGAGGCTAAACAGATGTTAAAGTTTTTGATGGATCAAAGCTTGGTAAGCATCTGCAGAATGGCCTTTGTGGCTTTAAGGCTGCTTAAGATGTTGCTAATATTAACAGCAGTTAAGCCTTCCATTTTTATAATGTTTGCATTCAAATAGCTTCATGCTTCACATGCTGTAGATGTCCAGTCTAAACTCAACAGCTGTCTTTGTATTTCTTTTGTAGGCAAGAACTGGGTTGCTCATGAATCTTATGGGAGTTCTGCTTCTTAGCTTGGCTATGAACACATGGGCCAAGAGCATCTTCCAGCTGGGGACCTTCCCTGCATGGGCCAACATCCATGCAGAAAATGCCACCTCACTTGTGACAGCTGTAGAAAATGTCACTTTAAGTGCAGTAAATAAAATATGAACAAAGCCACCCCCGGGGAAGGACTCACTCACTTAGGACTGGGGCACTGGAATCGTCAGAGTTTGCACAGGAGGAAAAGCCACGTGGCCGCTCACACTGTGTGGGACCTTCTGGTTTAATTTTGCTTTTAGAAATCCTGGTCAGTGTCACAACATCCATTTGTTATTTTCTCTGGAGATCTTTCCCCACCTTCTGCAGGTACAAATCTGACTCTCCCAGAGTCCTTGTGTCATAGGTGGTTGTTAACTGGACAACCTGTAAGCATGGAGCATCTTTGGGTAGATGCCTGTCCCCTCCATGAGAGCTGGTGAGCCTTGCTGCTCTAGCTTCTGATACCCTACCTCGTTTTGGAGAGCAGCCCTGGCAACAGGGTGGAGGCAACTGGATTATTTATGTGCAACCCAGTGTGAGTGAGTGTATCAGAATCTGGCCGGGGAGAAGGCGGCGTGGCCGGGTGCTTCTGGCAGGGTGTAAGGACGGGGTCTCATTGCCATCTCATGAGTAATTCTCTCATGGAGGATGAGGACTATTTCTTCAGGTTGGTGTGTGAAGGGATGACTCAGGAGATGTGTTGGTAGGACTCAGTGCATTGCTCCATGCTTTGGAAACTGGAAGGCCACAGTTTGTTTCCAAACATGTTCAATGTTTTGAAAACCTGGGACAGCGATTGCTTCCTGGTTTTTGCACTGAGGACACGGATGGGGTTTGGGACCAAATTAATTTCTGACGTAACTTTGGACATCGGTGGTGTTTCACCGCTGGTAAATGTGGCCAGTCTTAGGTTTGTGAGATTGACTCACTCACAAATGACCCACTGAGTCACAGGTCAGTGGACAAGTTGCATTGGAATATTATTGACATTTCTTAAAAATAGGCTTTGATTCTTAACGTCTTTTTAAATCAGATTGCTTGGGTACTTTCAATGAAAGCATTGCAAATTGACTGTGATTTTAATCACCATTTTATCCGATTATTTTTATTTTATTTTCTGTAAGAATCTAAAGTATTAAACTTAAATCATCAGTCATTGAACTAGATGATTGAATGATAAAGGATCTGATTCTTTTATGGAAGGTGAGTGACTGGATCCCTGTTCTGGGACAGGTTTCTCTGACAATGCAAACTGGTGGAGCTGACAAGATGAACGGGCCCGGGGTAGGGATCCAGCGCATCCCCCCTGCTCCTGTGCTGCTGATAACCCCCAGGGCCAGGTGGGAGGGCTGGCAGGGAGATGTTCACCAGCCACAGCTGCTGCTGCAGGGGTTATCCTATGGGGTCATGTGGCAGGTGGGGACTCGAGGGGGTTGAATGGAAATCGCCAAAACCAGTTGAATGTGGAACTTTGACCAATCAAGTTCAAAAAAAAAAAATCTTTAATGTTCAAACAAAATCCTTAATGATTGTTGAAAACGTAAAATAAAGCACGTTGGTTAGCACGTCACATGGTCCTGTTTGCTCTGTAGATTGAGGGGAGAAAAGCAAAGCCCAAGCCTCCCCCTGCTCCAGCTTCATCCCTGATTTGGGCAGTGGCTGCCCAGGAGGAGCAGGAGGGCAGCGCAGTCCTGTTAAACAGCGGAGCAATGGGAAAATCCCTGGCCCAGCATCTCAGGGCTGCTCTGCTAAAGAGCCTTTGACCATACCTCAAATCCCTGTTCTGCTTGGCTGTGCTGGGCTTGGGCGCTGTCGTTCTGCTTGGATGCTCCTCATCATGCCTTAGCAAAGATGGGCTGAATGGGAAGGGGAAATTGCTCCCTGCAGTTTGCTTTTCCAGCCGGCTGTCCGTGAACAGCACGGAATTGCTGTCCTGGGCCAGGGAGCAGGGAACAGGGAGCAGGGAGCAGGTAGCAGGGAGCAGGGAACAGGCTGTGCCCGCAGGCACTGCAGGAAGGAGCCCCACGGTCCCACTGCCCTGAGCCGCTGGAGCCGCCGCTGCTGCTGCACGGGATCCTCGTCAGCCACTGGGACAGAGCTGCCTCTGTCCCTGCAGCTTGGAGGACAGGCAGCAAGGGCTTTGGGATCATCCAGTGCCGAAGGGTAACATCCAGTCCAGCTCCAACACGGATGCTGGGGTCACAGGTTTGTCTATGGTCTCAGCTCTGACTTGGTGCATCCTTGGTGATCGAACCCAGAATGGTTTTCCTTGGGCTTGAAAGCAGAGCTGAAACCAAAGAGTTTGTGTAGAAGTCTCCAAAAATCACTTCCAGTGTCCTGGCATGCCTTGGCACTGTCTGTGCAGGGATCAGGAAGAGTTTCACAAATGCAGCCAGGGCAGGTTTGTGATCTCTGGGCCAATGTGAGAAACTGAGGCAGAGAGGGGACCAGTGACTTACCCAAGGTCCACAGTGAGGCCTTAGCACACCTGGGAAAGGTGTAAGAAGCACCTGGAACCTAAACCTATTTAGTCCAAGACCTGTTTGCCAGCTCTGTCAGCAGCCCCTGTGTTTCCCAGGGCTCCTCAGAGGATCTGATTTAAGGCATGTGGACAGCACATTACCTAATTCTGCTCTTTTATACCCGGGCATCTGTGAGAGCAGGACTAGTCTGGCATGCTTGAGTTTTAATTATTTTTTTTAAACAGAGATTTTAAGATTTAGTATTTCTGGGGTTCAAAGGTGAACAGACCTGCATGAATAATTTCTGATTCCATTTGTTGCTGCTAGTACTAAGATTTGCCAAAAGCAGCTTTTAATGGCAAGTCAGCCTCATTAGTCTCGAAGGGCCTGTGATATGTGTAGAGATATGAAAATTCCCAGGAAAGGGTATTTCAAGTTCTGTAGTAACCTTCCATAACTTTGACTGTGTTATTTTAAAGGAACTTTGCTTGCCTATGCACCATTTCTCTAGGAATGTAGAAATCCAACAACCATCACAAAAGCCATTCACATTAGCAGCCTCCTTGTGAATTTTAATTAACAGGAAATGCCACTCACGCATTGAAATTCAACATCCAGAATATCTCTGCTTTACTCCTTTGATGTTCCCCATCCAGTCCTGGACCAACATCCATATGTTCTCCTGAGACACTCGGAGGAAAATAATTTTGGTTTATTTACAGTAGGAAAGCATTTTGTCGTCGTCTTTTATCCCAGAAGCATTCGAGTTGCTTTACAAACTGTTCACACGGAGGAGCTGCTCTGTGGGCCCTTGCAGCAGGGAGTGATTGCAGAGCTGTGCTCGTCAGTTTGCACTCAGCAGCGATGCTGGAATTTCAGGGGAGACAGGGAAAGATCCATGAAACAAATGGAAGTCCAGCATGATAGGGAATTCATCTATTACAGGTTAGATAGCCTTGGTTCCCTTATCACGTTTATCCCTCATCAGTCACTGAAGGGTATTTCTGGGATTTTCCTGTATTTCTATAGTAGTGGCCTAAGATGACGTGATCTGGCTCTGGGTTACTGTAATTTTTTCATTGGCATGTGATTTTAACAAGCAAACAACCACCCCTAACTGATTAATCTTTCCCACACCCTCAGTTCCTCGAATGGACAGAATAAAGTGATCCACAGGTGCTGATGATACTGCCATGGAGAATTATCTTCAGGCTTAAATAATTCTGGTTTAGCCCTGCATTCATCTTCTTCCTCCAGTCATTTTCTTGAGCTGTACAGTTCATTCACCCACCCTCTGCCTGGGGTACGGTGTCACCGTGACAGGGTTACACTGTCACCACAGGCTGAACTTGCAGGTTGGCACAGGCCCACCCCGAAAACTGCAGTCTGCAATCAGAACTGAGTTTAAAACCTCTGTGCTGGTGGCTGCAAGCTCAGTCCTCCTCCCGAGTCCAGGTAAGGCCAGGCTCTGCTTCCTGGCAACGATGCCAATGGAATCCTCTGCTGCCTCATAGTTCCAGCAAGCTGCTCGCAGGCATGTGGGGCTCGGTTTCCTCCTGTAGTGCTAAAAAGTCAAAATTGGTGATGTTAGAAAATTTTAGAGCTTGAGCTCTACAGAGACTGGAGCTTGCCAAGAAAGCAAATCCCCTTTATGCCATCTGGAAAAGACACAGGGTGGGAAAAGGCACCTTGGAGCATCCCGGGAGGACATAGTGTTCCTCCTCATCTTCATCTGTTTTTCTTAGAACTCTCCCAACCACAGAGTAGTTTTTTTCAGAACCAAAATGAGCCAGACCTCAGGGTCCTTGAACAGAGTGTGACCACAAGATGTCACAGTTGCTTCGCTGCGATGCATGGTCCTGCCTTTCCCGTGTCCCAATCCTGCCCCTTTCCCTCTCCCAGCCTTCACCCGCTGTTCTCCAGGTGTCCCTAGGAACACACACGCTGGTATTTGGGGGTTTCACTGCTGTGTTTTGTTTGTTGGGAGTTTTTTTGGCAAAGCAAACTTGTTCCCTGTGTTCTGGGGAAGGTTAGGCATTTATGTTTCTAGCTCATTTACAGGTAGTTCATGGAGTAAAATCGAAGTTACCCCAGATTTATGCCCTTGCTCTAGGTCCAGCCAACAGAGAACAATTTTGAGTTGAGCCAGAGGAAAAAATCTGACTGCAAACAAACGCTTCTTCGTGCTGCCAGAGTTACTGCTCAGTGTCCCCACAGACCTCAGGTGCCTTTGCCAGATGATGTAGGAGACTCAGAAAGCACCACAATGTTGTGGACTTGAGAGGTTTTTGTTCTTTATAGCCTATTGCTAAATTTATTTCTTTTTCTGCCCCAGAAAGCTGCCTGAGAAGCCTGGATGGGGTCCCAGGGGCTGATGCTAAGATCAGTTCGCTCTGAAGTAGAGTAAGAAAGGAGTTTAGTCGTAGGAGAAGCTGATGAGCCCTGCAGGATCCAGCTATGGGTCTTTTGGGTTAGTCCCTTATAGAGTGCACATTGAATTCAGGACCTAATTCATGGCCTGTGCAAGCAATTGCTATGGATGCTCCAAACAAACAGCACTTTCTTTCCCGCCCGCCTGGCTGGTGCCTCTTCCCGGCTGGAGCCAGTCAGAGTTTCTCATCCGGCCTCTGAGCTCCGGGGCACCAGGAGGAAAGCTTTGCTCCACCAGCCACGCAGGAAAAACAAAACCCCCAGCTACAAAGCGGAGTTGATGAGTGGAGCAGCAAGGGCACAAGGGACCTGGTGCCTGCAGGAAGGGCAGAGGAAGCAGGCAGAGGTTTGCTCTGCTGCTGTGCTCCTCATTCCTTCTCCTCCAACGCCTGCCACTGCCGTGGGGTCCAGCCACGTCCCCTGGGGAAGGTGCTGCTCTCCCACCTCTCTCTGGAGGGCAGAGCCCCACGTGCTTTGTCCCCAGGGGTGGCCGGGACAGGGCTGACCTCCAGCCCTTTGCCCTTTCCCGCCCAGGGGAGCATGAGAACATCCTGGGGGCCCGGCGGTTCCCAGCTGGCGGGAGGGCTCGGCTTGGGACAGCCCATAAGGGATGGGCTCAGGGGCAGCTGGGTGAGCTGTGTCACCTTTGCCCACAAATGGTGGCTTAGCATGAGAGCGTTTGGCCGAGGGGCAGCTTTGGTGGGAGCCAGGGAAGGCTCCTGTAACCCCTGGGCTCATAACTGAGGAGCAAACACCGTGGTTGTTCCTCATCTCCAGGTGAGCAGGTTTGGTGGCTGGAGCTCCCTGCTGGGCACATCCTGGGGGCCAGGCAGGTTGGAACCCTGGGGACTGCACATCCTGGCCTGTACATCTGGGAGCTTCTCAACAGCTTGGGAATCCTGAGTGTGGCTGGGTTTTCTCTGCAGTGGATTTGCTGGCTATGGGGAATTCAGACAGGTTCAAGTTTGAAACTTCCTCTTCCTCTGCTAGCACTGTGAGATGAGCCTTGAAGCTGATTGTGAGCCCTGCACACATTTCAGCAGGGACCAGCCACATGCCAGAACAGATGAGCAGTTACCAACTGGTTTGCTGGATTCTGCTGTGCCCTTTGTGCCATGACTGATGTCTGAAAGAGGAAAAGGTCCCTTTCTCTCTGAGAGAGATGCCAGCCCTGCTCTCTGCTTGCTGGTGGGCAGTGTGAGGAGTCATCTGATTTCCCCACAAGGAATGATGATGACACCCCAGGTTCCATATGATCCTCGATCCATCTTCGTCAGCCCACGTGTCATTGACTCTTTTTTTTTTCAGCTGTGTGTCATAAAAATAAGCCTTTTCTGCAATAACAGTAAGACCAGAAGAAGTGCAAAGCCCGAGCAGTGCTGTGCGTCCTGGAGCTGCTCTGTAGTGCTGTTATTCCCCAGGCTTCACTCACCAGGTTTTGCCCACTTCAGGGATTTGCCAGTGTTGCTGATCTGAACTGCCTTAAAACATTTTGGTTTTTGAGTCCTGGCTCTCTGGTGCTGCCTTGGTTTCCTACCCTGCCTCTCCTAACAGCCACATCTGGGATCCTCTCAGAGCAATAAGACACTGGAACATGGAGAGTTTTCGGGCAAGTTTGGGGCACCTCACTGCCACCGGGTATGTAGAGTCAGCTTTAATCCCTCTCTTTCCTTCTGTCTTGATAGCTGTTGTATGGCTTTTCCACAGAAAACCTCCTTTGCTCGTTAAAACTGTCCCTCAAAGGATAGCTGAGGCTGCTGTCAAGTGGGAGACAGGGATTGCCTGGCTGGATTTAACCCTGGGGACAGGCTCTTCTCCCCTCCAGGTTTTCTCGTTTCCAGAGAGTCACTCCAGATGTGAAGCCTGAGAAATGATATTCTTTCCCAAATGTTTGTTTCCATTAGACATTTAAATAGCTTTATGGGATATTTCATCCTGTCTGTAGTGGCCAAATTCTTGTCCTTGGAGATTTCCTCTGGCACTGCAGCTTCAGTGTGAAACTGTTTTCTCTGTTTGTCACCCTTAAACATGTAGATTTGTGGTTGGCCTCCTCTTAAGATGCAGGGAGAGCACCACTCAACTGCCTCTTGTCCATGTAACACCTTTTAAATATAGAGCTGGTCTAACAATTTCAACAGAAGCCAGCAGCCTCCTCTTTCTCCCTCCAACATCCTCTAAATAAGCACTAAAGCCTCAGCCACTGCCAGTGAGTTGACCCCTCAGAATGACCCTATTACGGTTTTTATAGAATAACACAATGCTTTCCTGTGCTTGCATCAATAGAGGAGCAGTTGCATCGTACTTAGTATTTGTTTTTCAAGAAATGCCTTGAACTTCCCTGTCCTGCTGCTTCCAGGGGAGATCCTAGCCCCAGCTACTCAGGGAAGTTAGCAGGGAAGTAGAGAAGGGTGAGACCAGAGGCACCCAGAGGAGGACAATATGAAGCTCCATAAGTGACCATCTCAAGAGAGCCCCCTAATTAGTGTTTATGAACTTCCTCTGCTAACACCCAGGTACTTGTTCTTCTTCCAGGATGAGAGCCCGTGTCTACTGTGAAGACTTTCTGTTCCCAAAGGTGCACAGAACTATGGCAGACCTATGGTGGATTTACTCCAAACCTGTGCCAGCAGATGGCAGGGAGCTGTGGACCTTGTTTCTGCAGTGCTCCTGCATTACAGTAGTGATAGGAGGCCTCTTTTACAACTGGATGTTTGCTTCCCTGGAGTACTCCTGGCACCTCTCCGTTGCCATGGCCATCTCCTTCAGTCTGCTCCTTCTCCTGACCCTCCTTTTGGTGCATCCTGCCCGTTGTGTCTTCAGCATGATCATGCCCACCTTAGGCACCAAACAGGGCCGGAAGCTTCTCTTCTCAACCTGCATCATGATCGCAGTGGTGAACATAACACCCAACATCCTAGGCAACATTAAAACCATACTGCAGGTTATTAAGTGCATCTGCAAGAACTCCTCTGACAGTCTTCTGAACTCAACTGCCCTGCTAGAGAAAGTTTCCTGGGAGTTTGGGGATGCAATCCAAGAAACAGTTCGTTCCATTTATAAGCCTATGAATGGACATTTTCGCTTTTCATTGCTTCAGAACAGCTCCTTGATTTACCAAAAAATGCACCTTGCCGGTGAGAAGATTAGCAGAGAGTTCTTGTCTGTTGAGGTACTGGTCAAAGATTCTATACGAGTAGCCAACAAACTGGCTGCTGGTTTCTTCATGCTCTATCTCTGTTTTGAGTCCACCTGGTATTTGAAAAATTATCTCACCAACCTCCACTTTGACAATTTTTACATCACCAAGAAGCTGGAGCGTTTAGCCATGGACAGAAAAGCAGCTCATCTGCTGGTGGGCTCATCCAAAAAACTCATCCGACCAACAGGCTTGAAGCTGTCTTGGGAAGAAGTGGTGCTGTGCCTCGTGCAGGCCATGCTGGTCACCGTGGCCCTGATGCTGATGCTGGTGGTGGTGGCCCTGGACCACTTTGCGTTCAGCATGGCAGACACGGCGGTGAGAAGGGCGGCTCAGTTCTCTGTGGTGCCCGTCACTCTCGACATCAAATACAAGGTGAGTGCTGGGGTGTCCTGTCCTGCCCTGCGTGGGGACCCCACTCTGTGTCACTTCAGGGAGGTGGTGCTGGGGGTTGCAGTCTTTGCGCCCTTATTTACACAATCCTGACTTCCCTCCCCAGCGGCAGCTGGATGAGCAACAGGCTTTGGGGGAGGAGGCGGTGGCACAACCTCAGCTGC
This sequence comes from Edolisoma coerulescens, assembly GCA_013397115.1. Taxonomy (NCBI): domain Eukaryota; kingdom Metazoa; phylum Chordata; class Aves; order Passeriformes; family Campephagidae; genus Edolisoma; species Edolisoma coerulescens. The sequence continues at coordinate 46,702 of VWZW01001500.1, forward strand.
TCCTCCCAGTGCATCAAATAGCAGCAGACACACTCTCCAAACTACAGCTCCTTGGGAGCCTGGAGGGGAGCAAACAGTGCCTCATGCTGCAAAGACACTGCCAGCACCAGGCATTCAGGTGTCCCTGTGTCTCCAGGTTCCTTCCCTAAGCAAGGTGGGGGAATGGGACTCCCTTGGACACTGTCTCCTCACTGCAGAGTGGGGGCAAGTCCAAAAGGAAGGGGGCAGCTGATGAACACTGAGGATGTCTCCTCATCTTATTGCATGGGCTGTTTCTTCAGTAGAAATCCCTGCTTGCTGGCTTTGTTGTCACCCTCTGCAATCCTTTTCACAAACCTCCCCAGTTTCTATTGCAATATTCTTTGGCTTGGTGTTTTAGCTTCCCTCTTGTGCCACACAGCCTGCCTCTCTCCCCAGCCCCAGGATCCTTAATGCCGATACCTGCTTGTGATGGATTTATAGGAAAAGAATCAGGTCTTAGAAAAAGCCTGTAATATTCAGATATTCAGCCATTAATACCGCAGTCTGGATGATGTCTTTCACCACAAATATCAGATAGTGAATGCCTGTTATGATCTCTGTAACAGTGGATGAAGAGATCAGATAGGACTGGGTCTCACCCTGCCCAGTACTCAGTGCCTACACATCACACTGTTACTCAGCCTGAAGTGTTCACACTCTTCAGTGTCCTTCTCTTCATACTGTAGCAGTGATTCCACACCCCCAGGCTGATGTTTCTGTAGTAACCAGTTGGTTTTGGTTCCTTCATACCCCGCTTACCTTTTAACTCTCCTTATTTCAGGTTGAAATAGGGATCATGCCCTTTCTATTCAAAGTTTTCAAGCGTCCTTCTGCGGAATTACTACTCGGGGACTTCAACAGGACCTACTACCATCATCTGATCTTCAGCTCTGCCCACTGCAAGATCAGCCCCCCCACGCCTCCCAACCCCTCTGTGCTGCTCGTCGTGGGGCTGCTCTTCTGCATCCTCTACGCCACCGTGTTCCTGGAAACCTACGCTCGCCGCCTGTGCCGGAGAATCGCAGCCTCCTTCTTCCAGAGCTGGGAGCAGGAGCGGGTGCTTTACCTCTACAGGAAACTGTCCAGGAGGCACAGGAAGGAGCAGAACTGTGGGAAAGGTGCTTCTGGAAATCAGGGGGATGTCTGACACCACAGCACAGGCTTCTGCCACGGGATCGCACATGTAATTTTCCAGAGTTAGAGAAGTGTTTGAAGCCTGGGGAAAAAGTTGAAATATCACATTTTTGCATTAATTTGAGAAAAATGGGCTACATTTCCTTTTTTTTTTTTTTTTTTAATATCTAGAAAGTCTGGAGTCAGCTGTTGCAGGAATGGTGGGAATGGCTCATAGGACTTAGGGCATAACTACAGCATTAGGCAAGGCTAACTGGGAAATATACGGGAGCTGGGGTCACGGAGGAGCTCATTTACCTTCTCCACCACATCTGTGCTGGAAGAAGTACACACTTCCTTTCTTTCTTAAGTTACACCTTCAGGCAACAAAAAAGGAAACTCGTTTTACTTGATTAATTTAATTTTCGAGGAGTTTTTCTTTCAGGTTTCATGCATAGAAACCTGGGTAGACCGGGTAAATTTAGAGGATAATTTATTCACCAAACAAAGTGTCACTTCAACCTGTTAAAGTAAATTCAAGACCAATATGACCATGAGAGGCACATCCTGGCCATGGGTGGTGGTGGAAATCAACACATGAGGACTTAAAAAAATCTCTTCAAAATGGCTGTTCAAAATAAAATATAAATAAAATAGCTGAAGGACCTCGGAAGAGAATGAGAACAGTCAATAAAGGTCAGTTTGGGTGTCGATCTCTTTTCCCAAGAAAGAAGTGATAGGATGAGATGAAACAGTCTCAAGTTGTGTCAGGAGAGGTTTAGATTGGATATCAGGAAAAATTTCTTCAAGGTTTATCCAGCACTGGCACAGGCTGCCCAGGGCAGTGGTAGGGTCACCATCCCTGGAGGGCTTTAAGAGACACGTAGATGTGGCACTTGGGGACATGGTTCAGTGGTCCCTTGGCAGTGCTGGGTTAATGGTTGGACTTCATGGTTTTAAATATTGGGCTGTTTCAAACTCAGAAACGATGTTATTGTATCCAAATGAACAAATCCATCACTTGGGCAGCATCTGAAATGTGTTTTTTTTGATAGAGGCAGATTGGGCACCTCTGTAAGGGCAGGAGCCAGAGGAGGGGAAGATAAATCCCTGCCAGGTTAAAAACGAAGCAACTTCACAGCTTCATTTCTTCGAAGCATCTCTATTATTTTCCTCCCTTCTTCCATTAAAGTCCTCATTAAGGTAATTATTTGACATAATGCACCTCAATGAGATTAAATGACAGAAATTAAGTGGTAGCTGCTGCCAGATGCACCGTATTTTCTCATCTTCTGAGGTACTTGAAACAAGTATGTTTGGATTATATTTTTTTTAAGCATCTATCTGAAAAAACCCTGGTGAATTTATGTCCCCATGTTTCTTAATGCCCTGCTGTTCTCATGATTAATCCAAGCACTTTTATGCCTCTACAGCAAGTGGGGCTTTGTCATGGTGTTTCTGTAGAAAATGCCCTGTGCTCTACTCTTCAGGTGAAAGCAAAAAGATTTCCACTGAGTAGCCAAAATTACCTGGAGCCAGGGGTTCAAACAGCTGGGAAGAGAAGAGAGAATCCCTTCAGACACAAACCATCCGAGCAGCATGTTGTCTTCCAACAAGAACAATTTGAAAAGGAGTTTTTCCTCAGGAAGACTTATCTTTTTGACATCAGCCACGTTGTCCCTGGTGCCGAATTGGGCCGTCATGCTTTCCCCAGGCAGGGGAACTGGCAGGACGCAGAGTTGCTGGAAATTGCTCTTCTCTCCTGAGAGGCATTGTTCGTTCCTCAGCCAGATAAAGGTGTGACAAAACAGAAAACATTACAATTATAGAGCTGTATTGCCCACTGGGGGGATGAGCTGCCTTGCCAGGGTTGGCTTGATGGTGCAACAGAGAAATGCTGAACAGATAAACCAGCAGGAAACATTAATTTATTCACGTATTTTTTATTAAGTAGGACCAATGTACAAATCTCGTTATTTGCTGAGGGATTTTCATCCCTCAGAGCCCCTCCATACTCACAGCCTCACTCCTGCTCACTGGGGCTTTGTTTTCACTCAGCACATCCCTCCCATCCACAGGCAGGAGGAAATGGGGAGCAAGGCTTTGTCCTGTGTCACTGTCACGCGGGTGCTGAGTGTCCACCTCCTCCACGGGGAAAATCCCTGCTGGTCACTGCTGCTCCTGCTTATTCACTCGTTTGCTGTCCCTGGCTGCAGGGAAGTGTTTCACCACATCTGCCTTCTGGGTTTGGATACTGGTGAAGCTGAAAGTTCGGGGCCAGAGGTTTGTGTGCAGTGAGGCAGAGGCAGGGCTGAGGTGCCCCGAGGGGGCTGGGGAGCGTTTGGTGATGGGCACCAAACTTCCTTGCTGTTGCTCATGGGGGCCAATGCCAGCCCCTGGTGCCGTGACCCTGCTGCCAGGGGCTCGTCGCTCACTCCAATCTGCCTCAGCTGCCCCCAGTGGAGATGTTGTCCTGGATCTGTATCCACAGCTGCCGTTTTTCCCAGGAGTTACCCCCACGTGCGGAGCTGTCGGCCTGGCAGGACACACGGCGTGGGCCAGACAGCGCTGCTTGCTGGGTTTCTTCTTTGCACTTATTGAGGTTTGAAGCTTCTTAATTATCTAGAGAAAAATTTTAATCACAAGAGAGAAAGAGTTGGTTTTTCCTCCACCAGTGCAACAAACCCAGAGGGCAGAAAGACGCTCACACACAGGACAAGTTCGACCCTGAAGCCCCTGATTCCCTTGGAATTTTGTGGTGTATTTTAGTGAAGGGATGGAGATGAACTGACTCAATTTCCTCAGCCTCAGGTATATTAGGTAAAATATATGCTAAGTTCCTGCTTACGGCTGGCTGGCAGGCAAGAATGAATGGCCTTAATATTCTGAGGTGCAAGTGCCAATAATCCAGCTCAGACAGTCTCTAGGAAAGATCTCTTTCATCGCGTTCTCGTTCTCTGCATCTACCAGAGCAGACAGGCAAGCAAACAAAAACCTCTCTCCAGAAGTATTTCCTGATTTTTAAGCAAACTCCATTTTTACTGCATTTATCCTATCTATAGTACTTGCAAATTCCATTTTTTATTGCATTTATCCTATCTATAGTATTTGCACTCTAATTGCAATGGAGAAGAGGCACTTTCATGCACCAAATTTTAGAAAAGGAAATATTAATGGACATAAATGAAAGCAAAAAAGCTACTTCATAGCATTGTGCATGTAATTCATAGTGAGAGTTTCCCAAGTCCTGGCTCTTTCAAATGTAGATTGTGTCAGGGTTTCACTGATTATCCCAAAAGGCTGCTAAAAGCTGGAATGTGGGTACAGAAGCCAATCCTGCAGGCACGTTTCTTGGTCCCCTGATTTCCAGAACTCTGAGCACATCACTGATTCTCACTCTTCAGGTACTCAAAGAAGCCCTGAGATGTGTGACTTCAGCAAGCAGCTCCAGGGGTTCACAGGATAACATTGGCACGTTGAGGAGATGCTGAGGAAATGGAGTCAGTTCACCTCCATCCCTTCACAGCCCTTCCCAAAGACTGAGGCAGAGGCAGTTCTGTATTTCTTTGAGGATGAGCAAAGATTAAATCTGCAGAAGAGATGTTTTCAACACACAAACTTGACATGAAAAAGTACCAGGATTTCACACATTTCTTGCTTAGATGCTATTCCAGTCGAACATTCTGTAATTCCTCATCCTACCTGGAAGCAGCTGGAGAGATGCTTTCATATCTGAGAAGGGAGAGAGGCCAATTCTGTGAATTTATTTCCCAAGGGATTTAAAATAAAAAGGCCAGCAGTCTGACGAGTCAGGGGTTATCCATAGCTGGGATGGGAGGTTTTCCTTTGAAATAGGTTGAGAAACTGAAACAGCCAAGTTGAAAGGCTGAAAGCTTCATCTTTTGCATTAGGAATTGTGCTGTTCAGACAATAAAGTGGGAACTCTTTGAATCATAGGAAGGAGCGGGTCAAGCGGGGGCTGTGGCTGGGATGGGATGAATCACCTTTTCCTTTTACCAGGAGAGGGAAGAAATTGTTCCATGTGCCCAATGCGTGGTGCTCTGCACTGCCAGGGCATCAGCAGTGCCAGGTTCACAACCACAGTGAGGGAGGGAGAGAGGGAGGGAGGGAGGGAGGAACTTTGGTCCCATCTAGACCTTTCCTAAAAATAGATGCCTAAAACCACGTGAGTTTTGCTCTCTCAGGAGCAGCTGGTGATGCATGTGTGGTCCTGGGCTCTGTGAGAGGTGAGTATGGTGCTCTTGACGGGGCTGATGGGAGGAAGGAGCTTTCTCTGGCATTAGAACAGATTCCTCTAAGAGCAGGGAGAGATTTGCCCTCTGTCTGGACACTGCAATGAGCAGTGCACACAGGAAAGACTGAAAAAATATTTGAAACCACAAATTGGGTGGAGGCTCCCGAGCAGCAAGAGCTGCTGCAATTTCACCATCTGTTCTTTTGGACTAACCAGAGCAGCTCTGAGAAGTGAAGGCAGAAGGATCAGAGACATGTTTTTGGGGGGAAGATCTGCAGCAGCAGGACCAGAAAGGTCAGCTTTAGTCAGGCCTTTTTCTGTCCTTTCATGCCCTAGACAGCTGTGTAGGGCACAGTGATGGAGTTCAGTGATGAAGAACTTTACAGACACTAGTTCCAGTGTTTCCTGGATGTTTGCATCAGTGCTGACTAAGGACTTGGAGCATTTTGTCACCCCATTTGGTCACACCTGCTTGCTGTGACATCCAGTCATGGTATGAGCCCCAGACCTGGATACCAAGTGAGGGTGGGCTCATGTTTCCTCCTCAATGCATGCCATGGCCCTGCCTGCATGGAAGGGGAGCGGGAGCAGAGCTGGAGGCTGCTGTGCTCATCAGGTGTGCAGTGTGTGCTGTACCAAGTGCTTGTTGTTACAGAGTTGTGCTGTTGACATTTGGATGTCACAGAATATGAAATAACCCGTAATTACAGTCTAATTGTTCTGCCAGAGTTTTATTCTTTCATAATATTGCATGAAGAGCTTTTATCTCCCCTCAGCATTATGGTGGCTATTATTCCCCCAGGATACTCCTCCAGCACAGCACCCACCCTGATTACTGTTCTGGGAACTGCCTGTCTCTGCCCCAACTCCAGGCACATCCTACCCTGCATGCTCATCCCAGGGATGAGCACTGGGATGATTTAGGTAGGATGTGTCACAGACAGTACCCAAAAGGCACATCAGAAGATGTGTCATTTTTCACAGCACAGCTCCAAGCCTTGCTGGTTCTGGCAAAGGCTCAGCTTTTGTTGCCCAAACCAATTTCCTCTGACAGACAGCAAGACTCAGGAAAGACTGGGACTCTCACTGCTTCCATTTCTTTGTGCTGCCCTGAAAGCCAGTGCTTCCACCTGCTTCTCTCTCCTTTCGCTCATCCAGGCAGAATTCCTGGGGGATTGGGCACACTGGAGCAGGTGGCAGAGTTTACTGGTGACAGCAAGAGTTGTGAACCCTGACCTGATGCTGTGGCCAGTGCCCAGGCCCTGCAGGGCCCAAGGGGTGCACAGGCGATGCCATCCATGGGTGTTGGGCTCAGTGGGAGGGGAAGGGACCCTTTGGGCCCGTTCTCCCTTGGCACCTCCAGGCTGCCACAGCCAGCCCAGAGCAGCACTGCTGGGTGGGGAATCCCCTGGCACGCAGGAGGACAATGTTTTCACAGGCTTTGTAAAATACACTGTGTCCCACACACACCCGGCCTCACTCAAACCAAATGCCTGCAGCTGCAGGGGTTTAAGAGTGAGAGGAAAGTGGCACCCCAAGACCTGCACAGAGCATCCTTTCCCATGCTGGTATTCTCTGCAGAGCTGCATAAATCCCCAGTGGTTTGGTTCATTCACTTATCAAATCAGTCCAATGCATGTTGCTGCAGATTGTTTTTTGGTTTTTTTACTATTCAGGCTGCTCAGCCCTTCCAGGAGCTACCTGGAGCAGAGTCTGAAGGATGCACCTATTAAAATGTTAGTAGGGACAGTTCACAAATAAACTGTACTCAGAAATGAGAGGCTCGTGAATGGCTGGCCCTAGCCAAACACCTCATTTGCAATATCTGTTTTCATCTGTTTGAAAATTTGGGGGCAGTGAGAGGCTTTTTCCTTGAGGTCTCAGGTTGTGAACACAGCCAGGAAGCTGGGGAAGGGAGAAGGGATAATTTTCCTGTTTATGAAAGTGGCCTCACTTCACGTTCTTTAAAAGCTCAAATTACAGTTATTAGCTGAAGAAAAATCACCAGTTCCTTTGTGTCCTGAAGGCATTTGCACGACACGGTGCACCAGAGATTTAATAGCAACAGATCTTTAAAAGAGATTATACACACCAGAGAGGAAGGCACCCAAAAGCCAGGAGGAAACTCTGCCAGCGAGACAGTGAAGAGAAGATCCTGAGATGAACCACAGAGCTGCCTGTGCTCCCTGAACCTGGAATTAAGGAACCATCCCTGTCCTCATATGAGCATGGGGAAGCATCATTTCCCTGTGTCAGCGTTGCCCCGGGCTCGATGTTACAATAAGAGGTTGGAACTCCTCAAGCCTGGCACCACCAGGTCCCTCAGGCACCCGCTGCCCTGGGGAAACGCTGTCTGTCCTGTTCCCCGAGGGAAGAGCCTGGAGATATTCTTGTTTTCAAGCCTGAAATGGCTTCACTCACAGAAATCCACATCACTGCCTTCCTCTTAATTGTTTTCCATTCCCTCAGTCTTCAACCTTTCCCTTAACGCTGTTCCTTTCCACATCGTTGGCACAGATGTGATGCAACCCAGGTCCATGAGCTGGTCCCTCTGGGGGCTGTTCACAGAAATCAGTAGAAAACCACCAGGGTTTTTTTTTTTTACATTTTTCTGCTCATGAAGCACAAACCCAGGTCGATTTTGCATCTATTTAATTCCTTAACAGCCGCATTTTTGCTTGATCTCTGAGGGCATTAACCCAGAAAGCCCCAAAACAATTTACTTCTTGGCTGTGACTCCGAAACACATAAGTGAAGGTGATTTTGACTGAACTTCTCTCTGCTCTTTCTTTCTGATGGAGCAATAACTGCTGCTTCTGTCAGTCTGACTCACACCTCATGTCTACTGGCACTTGGCAGCCCCCAGGCTTAGCCAGCAGCACCTCCCTGCCTGCTCCCTGCTGAGCTGCGGGAGTGCAGAGGTGGGAATCGCTTCCCCACCATCACTTGCAATTCAAAACTGGGCCGCTGCCTAGGGCCCTAAACCCTGTAACCAGTCTCTCAAAAGCACTTGTGTTTTCTGTAATTCCACTTCTCCACATTCACTGGCACCACACGGATGCAGCCTCTGTGCCCCAGCTCTAACAGCAGAAGTTTTATGGGTTTAATATCTGTAGGCTATGAAGCCCCAGGGAATGGAAAGGAGTTTTTCACAGATTTAGGTAAGAGGATCACTTTCTTTTTAGCATTGTTTATTAAATATGAGAAGCCTCAGAGTTCTTTTCTGTTCATAGGACTAAGGCAGCTGCCCAGTGAGGCGGTGTGAGAGGGATGAGCTGCAAGAAGGACATCCTGAAGCCAGTGTCGAACTGCCTGAGCACCCAGCCCAGGCACAGTGCTGCTAACCTGGCCACGGGGCTGCACAGACAACCCTTTCCAAAACCAGCCTGGCCAGCACCCAGGAACACTGGGTGACAGGGAATTTCATTCCCATTTGGGGACCTCAGGAAAATGAAGACCTCTCCTTCCTGATGCTTCAGACAGTGGGTGATTGCAGGTGTTCACAGAGGATGGCAGTGCCAGGTGATGCCAGCAGAGAAGGAAATGCTGATGTGTGTTAAAAGAACAGAACATGGAATGTTAGTTTAAAAAAATCAATGTCTTTGGCCATCAAAACATTCAGATTTAAGTCAAGCTGGAAGAAAATATTTTATGAACGTGTCAAGCTGTATAGCCTCTTAAATACACACCTCAGTCACATCCTGAACATCAGAGTTACTGAAGGAGTCTGTAAAGGGAATATTAACCAGTCATCACAGCAAACCTCACCATTTTGGCAACAAAATCCCCTGTGAGTGCATTGGGCAGACACACATCCCCCCAGCCCAGCCCCAGGCTGGTGATGGACACAGACCAGCTCAGGGACTGGCAGCAGGAGCTGCTTCAGCAGGTGATTTAATGCTGTTGTTATCTGCACTAATAACTGCTGGATTGTCAGTGCCACAGAGCAAAGCAGCCAGGGAAATAATTACCTGCAATTATCCTGCACAGTGTTCCAGGTTTGAACCAAAACAAAAGCTTTTCCCAGTGTCTGCAGGAGTTCGTCTTGGTTTTGTTTCCTGATCCCACAAAGCAAATTCCTGGACTGGATCTGAGGAAGCAAATGAACCCCAGCTTCCCCCTCAGGACATTTGTGTCAGGTTTGTCCCTTCTCTCCCACACACAGTTCCATGACACAGCCCACAGTCTGAGGACTCCCAGCATCGCTGTGAAACATCAGCAGTGGGATGAAATGCTGGAATTGTGTCTGTGTTAGAGCCACTCCAGAGCACCAAAATACACAACCCCTTGGATTATGTGAGCAAACACCCATGCCCACACTCCCAGTCCTTCCCACAGTGGGGTGGAAGTGCAGTAGGGGACAGGAGCTGCCATGCCTCCCAAACCTGGGGCCACGGAGGGCAGGGGCGTGAGGCTGAGCAGAACACAGACGACCTGGTGCAGGCTGCCAGGGGAGCCCTAAGGAAACCAAATGGAAAGAGAAGAAGAGAATAATTATCCTTTAAAACTGACCCAAAGGTGAATGAAATGTCGTGGGAAGTAGTGAAAAACTGCATGGATTGTCATCTGCCAAAGGACAACATCAGGTTTCCCAGAGCAAAGGGGAAAATACTATTTGCCACAGCAAGTCAAAGCCTGGGGACAGAGTGCTGCTCCTCGGGCTGAGGCAAAAGGCATTTTATCCACCCAGGTTTGTGCAGTCCAGGCTTAGAGATTTGCCTGTGAAACGCTGGACTTGAATCACCCAGCATCAGAATGATCCTTCACACTTTACATATGAACCTCAGTGTCTGGGATTAACAGGACACCTCTGCCTTGAATTGAAATCTAATCTAATAAAAAAGAGAGCTCTCACCTTGTCCTTTCCTCCACTCCACAGGTTAGGGGGCCCTTAGCACAACTGCTCTTTCAATTTGAAAATGCATTTTCTGACAGATTGCAGGGACGCCAGGAGCAAGCACAGAGCTGGCAGCAAATTGTGGCTACTGCTGACCACCAGGGAGACCCTGGATCTCCCAACGTGACCATCAGGGAGACACCAGATACCCCAGCCTTATTGTAGGAAAGGTTTGGGATCTCCCAGTCCAGGACTGGGTAAACCTTCTCCCTAAGGAGTGACACTGTGCTTGTTTGGGACAGGGATGGCTACAGGAATAACAGCACGAGGTGGTCACTGCCCCGCGTTCAGGGAGGGCTTTCCTCTGCCCCAGCCCAAGGGAAACAGGAAAGGCTGTGGATCTCACTGGCACCGCTCTGCTCCCATCCTCCTGAACATGAGGAATAAAGGACCCCTCATCCTCAGCTCTCCTTGCCCTGGGGGCACAGGGAAGCCTGTGGTTCGGCTGGGGACACTGGGCACCCACAGTCTGGGGTCCCAGAGCGGACCCTCTCACTGCTGGGGTACTTTCAGCCTCTGCGCCTCCCCACCCCGAGGTCTCTCACCTGCACCCCCCATCCCCTGCCTGGGCTCCTTCCTCCTCCTCCTCCTCCCCGTTCGGCTCAGCGGTGCGCTAGGACCTGGCGGGCGCAGGCGGGGGATGCCGGCGAGAGGCGATGCGGGGTCCCGGGGACCGAGGTAGCCCTGGGGGGCTGTGGGCTGTCCTGAAGGAGTCCTGGTGGTTCCGGGGGTCCCGGCGGCTAAGGGAAGTCTTGGAGAGCCCCGGGAGCCTGGGAGTTCTACACAGTCCCGGGTGGTTCACGGGAGCTCCTGGAGGGTCCCGGGGACCGGGGGGGATCCTGGCCGCTCCCTGCCCCTCCAGGCGGAGAGTTCGCAGAGGAGAGGGATGCGAGGAGCCGAGCGGTCGCAAGACTTGGGGCGAATCGTGGAAAAAAAGGGGAGGGAGGAGCCGGGGTGGGCGGGAAGGCGGGGAGGGGGCTCGGGGGCNGCGATGGAGAACGGCTCGGCCAGCCCGGGAGCCGCGCTGGGCAGCGGCAACCAGAGCCTGGGCAGGATGCCCCGGCAGCCCCTGGAGCTGCAGGTGGTCACCATCCTGCTTGTGCTGCTCATCTGCGGCGCGGGCATCGCGGGCAACGCCATGGTGGTGCTGGTGGTGCTGCGCACCAAGCACATGGTGACCCCCACCAACTGCTACCTGGTGAGCCTGGCCGTGGCCGACCTCATCGTGCTGCTGGCGGCCGGGCTGCCCAACATCTCCGAAGTGGTGGCTTCTTGGGTGTACGGCTACGCCGGCTGCCTCTGCATCACCTACTTGCAGTACCTGGGCATCAACATCTCCGCCTGGTCCATCGCTGCCTTCACGGTGGAGCGGTACATCGCCATCTGCCACGCCATCAAGGCACAGCTCCTGTGCACCGTGTCCCGCGCCAAGCGCATCATCGCCTCGCTGTGGCTCTTCACCTCCCTCTATTGCCTCATGTGGTTCTTCCTGGTGGACACCACCCAGGTCACCTTCTCGGATGGGGCGCAGGTCATCTGTGGCTACCGGGTCTCCAGAAGCCTTTACATGCCCATTTACTTCTTGGATTTTGCTGTCTTCTACGTCATCCCACTGGGGCTGGCAACTGTCCTCTACGGGCTCATTGCCCGCATCCTCTTCGTGAGCCCCCTGCCCGGCACCCCGCAGCATTCCTTCCTGGGCTCCATGCACCAGGGCAGCTCCCTCAAGCTCTCTGGCCGGGGCAACAGGGGGGCCCTGAGCTCCCGCAAGCAGGTAGGGGCTCCCCGCTGTGCTGGGCACGCCGGGCTGCAGGCAGCACTGCCAGGGGCTCAGGGCTTTGAGGGGCATTCTGGCAGGGGGCGAGGTGCCACAATACTTTGCTTCCCTTTGTGGAGGGAGTGGGGAGTGTTGGTTTGCTGCAAAGAAGCCCCTCAAGCCCAGCTGGGGTCTGGCAGCACAGATGGACTCCCCCTGCTTTGGTCGGGCATGGTAGAGCAGGACAGGGCTTCAGCCGGGGAGAGGCAGGAGTGCAGGCACTTTGCTGGCTAATTAATTACTGATTGCCTCCCCGAGGAGGACAGGGCTGGGTCACGTTGTGCCAGTGGGACTCACGTCTCAGACAGTGTCCTGTGCAGGTGAACTCAGATTTAAAGGAGCAGAGAGAAGGGAGAGCTGTCTTCCCTCGGAGCCCAGCCCTGGCTGCAGCCGCCCAGTCCCTGCAGCCAGGGGAGTCACCTCGGTGTCACAGTGGTGTGTTTGCATTTCGGTGATGCCTGTGTCTCCCAGCTGCCTGCCATCTCCCCAGTCCTTCTCCTCCCACCTCCTTCTGTCCTCATTGCTCGTCCTTCTCTGTTCACATGGACAATCACTGCCTCATGTCCCATCTCTTTGGACAGGTCACTATCTAGACATGAGACAGTTCTGAATAGGCAGAGGCCTATTCAGCTTTCCTTTTAAAGGAAGGGGCTGAATCTGGGAGTTTGGCTTGAGATCATTAGTTCTGTTGTGATTTCCAGATAGCCCAAAGTAGACTTCAGCCTGCCCTAAAGTCCTCATGTTTCTTGTTGCCTGCCTTGCACAGGAACCTCCATTCCCCAGGAGAGACAAGTCAGGGTCACAGAGGGGAAGCAAACAGCACAAGAGAACGTGTATTTCTCCATGAACTTCAAAATCTTTCCAGTTCAGCTTTTCCTCCTTTTTTCTCTAGCACTGAAAGGTTTAAAGCAAGTGCTGACTTCTTCAAAAGCATTTGCCTGCTCTGCCACGGCCACTGGCTGCTGCAGGAGCCTCGGGCAGGGTGTTTGGCAGCGAGGGCTCTCGACTGGTCCATGGATCTCTCCTTCTAGAGCAGCAGCTGGAGGGGCTGGAGGGGCTGTGCCTCTCCCCCTGCAGTGCTGTGCCGTGGAGTGGCACAGGGGGCTCCAGCATAATTAGGACAAGCGGCTGTTGGGGCAGGATGATGGCATTCCAGCTCCTGGAAACATATTGTACTCTCTTTACTGTTACACCAGGAGTTTACTCGAGGTTGTCATTACCCCCCAAAATATCTTAGCATGCAAAGACTTCCCATGAATGGCCTGGCATCGCAGTGCTGCCATCATAAGGAAGAAAGATGGCACTAAGTTTTTAAACTGTAAAGACACAGTTTTCCAGGGCTTCCAGTTGGTGGGTGTGTGGAGCTCTGGGGGTCCCTCTGACCAGAGTAAAGGCACTCACATCAGCATTCCTCCTCTGGCCTCTCTTTATAGGGCAACTGGCTCTTCCAAGCCTCATGCCCAGAGTTCCCTGGGAAAGGTTCTAAAAGGGCTACCTCATAGGTGCCCATTTTTCTCCCTTGCCTGGATGGGTGGGGGAGCTTTTCTGTGGCTGTGCTCCTACACAGTCCCACAACTGCACTGCTTTTGGGGTGTGAAGATGCTGCTGTTCTCTCACCGGTGCTTCTAAAAGCACCTAAGTCCAGAGCAGGACAACACAAGGTGTGAGCTTTGCTGTACTTATCACTTATACAAACACCTCCGTCCGTATTTCATCTGCCAGAGAGGGACCACTAGAGGGAGTGGGATTCCTAAAAAAAGGATGTACAACTCAGGATGATGGTGCAGGAACAAGGAGAGAGGATCCTGGCAGGGGAGAAGCATCTGTGGCTTCCAGGACAGGGACAGACGTTGGACACAGCTTTGTGAGACACCACTTGTACATTCCCTCATATCTTTCCCAAAAGGCAACAAACTGTGGCAGCAAACAAGCTTCACCCAGCACTCACTGCATCACTGCAAGATCTTATTTTTGGAAGTGTCCTCACATTTCCATTAAACCACACAGCAAACCCCTTCTATTTTGGCCACAGTTTGGTAATAGTCCCTTTTTTCTAGGGAAAGTTTTGTTGCCACAACCAATGACGCCCAGTTTCTACTCACGGCATTATAGGAAGGCATAGTTTCTTTTGATGAAGTAAAAAAGCACTCCAAGAAAAGCTGAGAGACTCTAAATGTGATCTCAGTGCTTATGTCCATACTAAGAACTGGATTATTGCACAATTCCCCTTCTGACTTTTGAAACACCACTGCCTAGATATGCATGTGGCATCGATGTTTAGTCATACTTTCCTCCTTGGGGACGTGTGTATTTTATTAGTATTCGTTGGAGGAGGATTGTCACTTACCAGAAACAGCTGTTGAAATTATTAGGATGACTGGTGTTTCAGTGCAAAACCCCAGTTTCCTAAACAAGCTTATGCTGAGCTGAGGGCAACTACTACTCACTTCTGAGTTCTCAGTTTCTTTTTGTTCCCAATATGTTTATGCAGTACTTCCCTAGTGTGCTGAAAATTAAAATAAGTCGTGGCCAGTAGCTAAGTAAACCCTATATCAGCACAAGTAGTGTAAGATTCCTGGCAGTCTCCTCTGCTCCCAGGGTTGCTCTGTACCAGGAGCCCATCCCCTGGAACAATATAGGTGGTGTAGGAAACCAGGACACCCTAGGGAAGAAGATGAGATATATCCCATGACACCCCTAAAACGAAAGTCTCCACCTTTAGACAAGTATTTTCCCCAGTCATTTACTGTTATGTACAATTTTCAAATTTGCTTTCTGGTACAGAAATTCCCATGGTTATCCCAGCCCATTTCCAGGATAATGAATACTTTTTCTAAAGAGTTTTAAAGGCTCTTCAATGGCAGATGAAAACCTATAATTTCCAGTTTTATTTAAGCAAGATTATTCCCTGATTAAAATGGTTTCAGCAAGAAATAGCCCCATGGCTTGGGTGTTTCTTTTAAATGCTCAGAGAGAGAAACTAGCTGTCTGCACCACTTCTCCAGGTGGGAAAGTTCTCCTGGAAATTTAGCACCATGTGGCTATTTCTCTTTTTGCATCTCCCCACCATCAAGGTGATCAAGATGCTGGCTGTCGTGGTGGCCCTCTTTGCCGTGCTGTGGCTGCCTTACCGCACGCTGGTGGTGGTGAACTCCTTCGTGGACCCTCCGTACCTGAACACCTGGTTCCTCCTCTTCTGCCGCCTGTGCATCTACCTGAACAGTGCCATCAACCCCATCATCTACAACCTCATGTCACAGAAGTTCAGGGCTGCCTTTAGGAATTTATACAAGTGCCAGGAGAAGAGTGCTGAGCACCCTGCCCCGTCCACCGCCCCGGTGTACTACAGCGCGGTGAAGGACTGCTCCCATGACAGCTCTGACCACAACCTCACCGAGCAGGAGGATCTGAGCAGACTCCCTGCTCCTGCAAAGAAGAACAAACAAATCCTGTGAGCCTGAAACAACGCAGGCAGTGGGAGCTATGTGGCTGTACACACCGTGCTGGGAGAGTGCCAAGAGGAATTGCTTTGGCATTGCAGCAAGCTTCATTCAAGACTTCTCTTCAGGGCATTTAACAAAACATATTGTTATAGGCAAATTACTTTGCTTTTCCTTAACGCTAATTTATTCTTGTTTGGTGAAGCGTTGGGCACATGTCAATATTTAGCATCTCTAAAGCATCCATTGTTAAATACAGCAGTGCAACCCTGTTTTGTGTTACACGTAAGTGCTGAGCTGGGCCAAACCATTGAAAGGAATCCCAGGAACAGAAGGGCATGCAAGGAAAAAATATACCTCTTTTTAGAGTGAGTCTTTCCTACCCAAATTGACATGCCTGTAACACAGACACCCCATGGAAGCTGCTCTTCTGGAGTCCTTTTGAAGTTAATGGGGGCAATTAGGCACTTCCACGTGCCTCCTCTCATCTCAACACTTTCCTGTGAGGAATGCACATCCCTACAGAGGAGATGAATGCCTCCAAGACGTGAGGCCATTGATTGTAAAGGGACTCTCGGGGGAAACTCCTACATTAGGAATAACCAAATTTGGGTGTCATGAACCTCATGTCATGTCTCTGGAAACATGCAGTGCTGGTAGCACAGAAACCCAAGGTCCAGACCAGTTGGATTTGCTACAATGAACAAACTAATAATGAACAAACTACTAAGTGAGTGTTTCCTAATGTAACAGAAGTACTTCCAACATTGTGGTCTGAATTTCTTTTGGATAACTTTATCTTTCCTGTCCAAATTCCTCTGGTTGCTTCAGCTGGAAACTGTACTCTTGTCCTGTAAGCCCCAGTGTGGTGTAGTCATGTACCACAGAGCAGTGTTGCTCTCTGCCCCAGCTACAGCTGCATTTCAATGGCAGGTGAAGAAATTCTCTTATTTCCTGGGAATAACTTGTGAAGTCCATTAAGTGTTTTGTGGTTAGTGACACAAATATTTATTACTGCTGTCATCTTGTAAGCAAAGTAGATATTCATACCCTGCAGCATCCAAGAAACCAGTCCAAGGACACTTGCCCCAGGCTTGCAAGAGACTATCTGGACTATGAGTAAAATCAAAAAGATTACATGAGCCAAACCCTAGGGCTCTTGCCAAATAAAACAAGTGTCTGCCACCAGTAAACCTCAAGTGACTGCCAAGTATTACTTGAACAGCCAGTGCAGCCTCACCAGTCAACACTGGCTTTCACCAAACTATAGTGTTAAAAGAGCTTAAAATTTTGCATCTACTCGGGAAAACATGTGTGTGATATTTTCAAGAGCACAAGATTTTAATTAACCATTCTGCATCTACAGGAAATCACTTCACTGGGTGAGTCAGGACAAGACCTCAAGTCTCCTCAGTGTGTTGGAACTGTCCAGGACATATTTTGTTGTGTTTAGGGAAGTTTTGCATGTGTGATTATTATATTGCATGTTATTTAACCATCCACATTGCCCCTAAAATAGCTACAGAATGAGAGAACATTGGCTTTTTGCAATTATGTTAAATATAATACATTTGGAATTTAAGGATTCATGCTATTTTTGCACTGTTTTGTGTATATTGTGAATTTAGGAACAGAGTTCCTATTTATTGTTGTTAAGAAAGTTCTGCACAGAGATTTGCGATTTACTTCTTGAAGAAAATGGAGATGTTTTTGCTAACATGTGAGGATTTGCTTGTAACAATCTCTTTTATAGTACAGACTTTTTTTCCCCCTTAGAACAGGATTTTCCTTAGCAGCTCAGAACAAGCCATTGATAAAAGCATCTGCAGACAAACCAGAGCAGTAAGGATCAGGGTAAGGGGGAGGAGGGGGAAGGGGATCCCTGGGTGGCTGCTGCTGCCTCTCTGGGGCCTTGAGCACTGGCAGCACCTTCTCAGGGATGGGCTTTCCTGTGTCCTCCAGCCCTTCACCCTGAAGCTGCGAGTGCAGAGAGCTGGATGTGGGAAGAGGATTTACTGTTGGACCTTGGAAACCCACCTGCATCCCGACCTAAAGCATTTCTCAGGCATGGGATGTGCATTGACAGACAGCCTTGATCTCTGCGAACACAAGGAGCAGCTTAATTCTGAAGCATCTCCAGCAGGATGTTTTCCACCTCATCATCACATTTCCTACCTTCACTCTTCCCCTTTGTGCTTCTCCCCCTACACAGAGGCACCCTAAAAGCTCTATTCTCTTAATTAAATTTCAGCCTCAGGCCAGCAGCTAATTGATAGTTCTGAAATATTTGTTCAACATACTTGAGATTCAATTAAAATTGAATCTCTTCTCCCCTTTCTGCTCTTAGCTGCCAAGTACTGCATGACCCTTTGCTATTTTTTGAGAAGTAATTGGCAGATAAATTCTCCTGGAACCACGAGATCTCCAACAAATGCACCAGAGTGTTAAACTCTGTAGATGAGGAATGAGTTCCTGCTCCTTCCCCTTGCATGTGTTCTGACACTTTAGGAGGAGCTGAGAGACTTTTAGGTGGAAGTGGAGGCAGAAGGTCAGCACTCAGCTTGCTAAGGAGATGCTGGTTAACAGGACAGGCAGCTTCATGTGCTGGGAAATAAATCACTAGCAGAAAGGAATTTAAAGAAATAACTCATCACTGTAACTTCCTTTGGATATTCAGGGTCTGAATAAAAACCTTAGTTCCTTATAAGAAATCAGAGAGCTCTCTTGAAGCTTCAGCCTGCATTACCTTGTACCTTGCAACATCCCACCCCGCTCATAAAGTCTCAAGCTGTATTTTACCCTCAGCATTTATTTGTCTCAACAGCATGAGTGTGGGCTGTGTGTTTATAAACATGCCAGAAAATAAACAATCTATTGCTCCTAAGTAATTTATTGCATTGAAGTGCAACTCAACGTGATCTAACCTGTTACACTCCTAATTAACACTCATTATTTCTAACCCCTGCCCTTTCAGGGGTTGTTAACCTGGTAAAACACCATCTGGTTTCTTCAATTACAAACAAGTCCCCTGGCAGGAGGGATCTGGCAGTGCTGCAGAGTGCTGGGGTGAGGGGAAGAATTTGTGAGTAGAGCAGAGGGGAGGATGGAGGAGGCAGAGGCTTGGGGAAGAGCTGATGGGAGAGTGGTGAGTGAGGGCTCCGGGCCTGAAGAACCATAGGCTGGCTGAAGCTCTGGCATTCCTCAGGGAGTTTCAGTTTAGGAGACACCACACCCAGCACGTTTACCTGAATTTGACTGGTCCCAGTGATAGAGGCCCCACAGAAACTGCCTCTATGCAGGGCATGGATGGGACCTCAGCAAGGGTTATTTACTCTGACAAAACACACAAGTTTAAGTAACTTACTAAAATCTGTGGTTAAAGCCCCTACAAGGTTGTCTTCTTACTTTGTCTCTGGATTGGGGTGGTGGGAAATTGGGGAAATAGGGCATCTGTGCCAGGCTGTGTCAGAGGAGAGTGGCCATGCAGGTGGTTTTTTGGGAGAGCCTCTCCCCTGTGATGCTGGCCAGCACTCTGAAAGCCAGCCTGCCCCAGGGCCACATTATGGAGTAACCCCCAAAATACCAACAGTTCCCTAAGAAAAAAGGGGTTAAAATACCATGAGGGCACCCAGCACCTCCCTGCAACCAGAACAGGCTTCTACTCTGTGGTACCAGACCTTGCCACTAAGATAAAATAGTGGTACCTTTAAATGAATAATATTCAGATCACCGAAGTGGATGCTGAGCAACTGTTTAAATTTTTAAGAGCCACAAATTAGGGAAAGAATTGGATGCAGCCCTTTTTCAATCTGGTCTTGCCCACCCGCTTCTTTGAACTAATTAGTTCAAGTAGATCACAATTAAAGAGCTGCTAATAAAATCTGGGTATAGTCCCACAGCAATATTAATGTAATCACTCACAGTTATTTATTTTGTAATTCCCGTTTCCCAAGGCTTCTGGAGGGCTCTTTGGCCAGCCCTGCCCACGGACCTGCCTCCAGGCTTGCACTCAGGGGTTGCTCCTCAGGACTCTTCAAACCAAGGCAGGAGTTCCAGGAGTGCCCTGGGACACACAGCAGATCAACGTCTGCCAGTCCTGTGGCACTGACTGTAATTTACTAAAATACCCTCAGTTTAGCAGTTAACCAGCCCTGCACATTTCTGCCCTGCCACGGTCTAAATGAAGACTTCAACGGGAGGGCATTGCCTGCGTCCCAAATCCGGGGTGCTTTCCCAGATACTGCCCGAGGGAGGGAATGTGATGGCAACACCACAGGTCCCTGTGCCGTGTGTGCCATGAGTGATGGGCAGAAGTATTAAGGACAATCTGTGCTTTATAATTGCTGAATTTTCTTTAATAACCACCTTATCAATTGGGCTCTGAGTGTGCTGTTTCTATAGAGACAGGGGATGCTATAAGTGCACCAGTGGCTGCTCTTCCAACAGGGAATCAATGCCTGAAAACACAAGCTGGGAAGCCTATAAAAACTTCACCCTCTCAAGGAGAAGGCCCTGGGGTGGTCCTGGTGCTAACATGGTTTTGAGGTCCTCAGTGAGGGCCCACTGTTATCAATGGCTCCCAAGCTGGCTGATCCTGTCCTTGTGGCACGGTGTGGGTGGTTGCTCAGAGAAGGTAAATTAAAAGCGACTTTTTCCAGCTGTGCAGTGCCAGCATTGCTGGCAGAAGAGGACAGGGGAGGGTGGCCACAGTAAGGCCCCGTGCTGCCAGCCCCAAACAGGGCATGGGATGCCCTTGCTGGTGGTGTCATTAATGCTCTTGGGACTCAAGCTAGCTTCCTCCAGGAAGGGTCCTGAAGCAAAGGCAGTGGTGTGGAGCCAGACCCACTCCTGGCTCCTGGGCCAGAAAGGACCACAGGAACCCTTCTGCACATTTCAGCACCTTCTCAGTGTCAGGGTCACCTTCACCCCAGCTCTGAGCCTTCCTCTTGTGCAACGATGAAGACCAAAAGAGAGGGCTGCTTCTGAGAGCCCCTGTGCCCCCCAAGGATGGTGGAGGACAGCATGGCTGTCCCCAGGACGCCTGGGCAGGTCACTGTCAAAGGACACTGGGGCTCGGATTGCACCTTCCCTCCCACCAGTGGAGGGTAGGGCTCCTGCCCTTCGACACAGGATCAGGCCAGTGCCTTTAGCCTGGTTCTCACATATCAGACACCTCCCTGCCTGCACTCGGGGACACTTGGCTGGACACTGTGGGGACGTTATCCCTGAAACCAGCAGCTATTGAGGCAGAGAGCCCAGCACTGTTCCCCCTACCCTGGGGAAGGTGCAGGCTTTTTGTTCTGCCTTTATTAATACTTCTAAAGCAATGCGTCATTGCTTCAGCAGCAGACCCACCTCCCTCCCTGCTGCCTCTGCCACACATGAGTCAAAGACCTGCTCCATTCATCAGCCTGAGATTTATGAGGTGCACAAGGCTCCAGTTACCCTGCTGCCCCCAACTGATGAATGAGATGGAGCTGGTTCCTTCCATACCAGAAGCAAAGCAAGCCCAGAGGAGAGTAAAGCCATCATTTCATCAAACTCAGCTCCTTAAGTCTCTACCAGGGCATGAAATCTTCTGCCACGAGACCACTCACACCCACAGAAGCCAGAGGCAGCACTCCTGCCCGTGAAGGCCGAGCCTGCATCCCACCAGCCTCTCTGCACAGTCCGGCTTAGCTCATGTGAGACACTCCAGAAATAGAAAAAGGATTGAAGGTTTTGGCTACTCTGGATTCCTCAGGCCGCAGGGCCCTGCTGCCCTGGGCTGGTGCTGGGCTCTGCTCATCCATCCTCCCCCATAAATCACCCAGCTGCCACCTCCCTCTGCCTCGTGCCTGGCTTTCCTCTCACGCGGGCTGTTTTGAGAGGCTGAGCGAGAGGATGGGGCACAGGCAGTGGAGAATCACTCCTCCCCAAAGCCAGGAGGAGCAGCCAGTGACGCACAGCTCGGAATGCACTTGGCAGCAGCCCTGGGGTCGGGAGGCAGCAGAGGGACCTGTCAGCAGCCATCTGCATGGCCTGGGCAGGCTCTGGGCCAGCGAGCTGCCTTTCCTCCTGGCCCTGTGCAACCCGTGCCAGAGGCCAGCACGATGGGAGCACATGGAGTGTGCTCAGAGAGTCGGGATCCTTAAAGGCTAAAAGCAGTTAGTGAAAACAACTCTCTTTGCAAAGTACCCCCATCAATAAAAAACCACAAAATTTTGAAATAGATAATTAAGAAAAAGCTAAAAAAACATCCAGATGCCACCAATGAAATTCTGCACTTACTCTCTGCTTTAAGACTGGAGTGAATGTGTCAACGTGGAAAGAAACCTGAAGATTCCCCCGCAAAAATCTACATGGATAGAGTGAGCAGATAACTGTTTATTATTGCACATAATCCAGCAGAACAACCGACAGAAAGCTCTGGACAGTAGTACACAGATTGTAGTAAACAGCTTGCAAAATCTGTGATGAAGGTATTTTTGTGTGAAGAGTGAAAGGTATCTGCATCTTTGTAAGACCTGAAAAGTATAACACAAAATCCTAGTCAGTTTGGAAAGCATGCAGTTTGAGGTAAATCTGGTATTTTGCATCTAAGAAAAGGAAATCCCTAAGGGGCTCTCTCTCTATGTATAGATATCCATATCTCAGTGCAATATGGATACAGTTATATGTCACATAAAAGCATAAAAGCAAATCTACCTACTTTTCTCAGAAGGTTACTAGGAGGAAAGCACATTACCAAGTGCATATCACATGCATAAAAAATAGGAGGGGAAGGAATTACCTTAGCACTGTTGAAAAAGATCCATTTTTGTGCTTAGTGATAAATAAAAGCCCCTCAGGTGTCTCAATGGAAATTGTCTTGGTGGTGAATAAAAGCAGTTGGCATACTGAAACTGCAGAGTTGGCAAGTGAATGCCAGCAAATGGAGATAAAACATCAGAGGCAGCAGAGCCTGGGGTTTGCAATACATTTATATTCAAGGAAAGAAAAAAAAAAAGAAAAGAAGCAAATTGCTACTAAACTATGCTCTGTGGAAGTGTAGATGATGCTGCACAGCTTTCTCAGGACTGGTACAGCCACATGGCTTTTAGGAAAGGATCACATTCACTTCTCCCACACTTAATACCACGTATTTGCTACTGTGGCAATGTTCCTGAGCTGAATAAGGTTAAAAAATAGACTTGGTTCACAAAGAAAAGTACTGAATTATTCTCACTCTCTTATGCCATAACTAGAGTAGATAAATTAGGCAGGTTTTGCCCCGTGTCTCCAGTGAGTGTAAACCCCTGTGTGTCTGCCACTCCATCTCTGAAATCCTTTCAGGTTGACCTTTGAAGCAGACCGGGCATCTGTTTTTTTCCTTAACTATCATTTCCCCATTCCTTCCAGTCCAACAAGGTTTTCCCACCCAGTCCTGTGCTGTGGGACTTCAGGATACACAGAGGTGCACAACCAACTATAAATAACATCTCTGATTATCTTAAAAAGGGATAGAAAATACACATTGCTCTTAAAAGAAGGAAGAAACATGTCCAAGCACTCAGCCTCACACTAAACTGTAACTTCATCTGTGCCGACTTCCTAAGCTCGCACTGCTAAGGATCAGAGCAGATCACGGTGGAAAAATCTCCTTCCAAAGGTCACTCCCTGTCACAGCTTTGGGAAAATCGGTGCAAATCGCCCAGGCCTCTCAGCCTCGCACACACGAGCAACAGCTACAACTGCCCCACTGTACTCTGCCACTGCTGAAAGCCTGGCTGCTGCATATTTCTGAGCCCAACACCCGAATACACTGCAGTCACTCACATCTCTGCACCTTTTTTCTCTCAGGAATAAGGTGACCTCTCCCACGACAGCCACCCTGCATCCTCTGGCTGGGAAGTTTGTTCGTTCGGTGCAATGAGAGCCCAGGATCCCCCCTGCAGCCCAGCACGCCAAGGGGAGGAACCTGCAAGTGTACGGAGGCATTTTCAGCAAGAACCTCCTTGTCACTGTAACTCACAACATTTGCTTAGAAAAAAAGGCGTAATGGGACAAATTCAGCACACCTTCCTTTCCCGTTACTGCGGGAAGCCACCCACTGCAAGATGCTTCTGTGCAGAGCATTGTTGGTGGCAGGAGAGAGCTTGGATGGTGCCTGATCCCAAAACAGGCCCCATCTCCACCCAGAGCACCCCCACAGGCACCAACAGCCTTGGATCCACCAGTCCCTCACACCCCACCCCGCAGCCCCATCCGTGGTGCATCGGCCGCCATGGGCAGGACTCGGGTCACACTTCAACAAGCCCAATTTCAACTTGCTCCCCCTCTCCGTCCTCCATACATGGAAAATGATGCCAGGTGACAGGGGAAAGGAAAGACTTTTTGTTCATCCCTTTGGGTGACTTCCAAGCACGGAGAGCAGCGTTGTCCACCGCGAGCCATGGCGCGGCTCTCATGAGTCATTCTGGTTGCTATATTGCTTCATCTCCATGCCATGGATGATAATCTTTGGAAAATCTCTGACACTGAGCCAACCAAGGGAGTTACAAAACACATCAGTGTGCACGCATGAGACCTTCTCACTCATTTTCCTACAGCTACAGATAAATCCCTCATCCCTGGCATGGCAGGACAGTTGATGGCTTTGGTGAGAATAATTTAAGGCAACTGCTATTTTATACAAAGAAGAGGAGACCACAGTGCAGAAACCCTGGCTTTTCCTTGGTAGATTGCAGAGGCCAGCCACAGCCTGGGAGCAGGAAACTGAACTGATCTTCAGACACTCTCGTTTAAGGTTGATGTTTGCAACGCAACCTCAGGATCTCAAGTCCTCCTCTTAGGTGTTTCCAGGTGGCTGAGCTTTAATCCCCGCCAAGGTCTGAGGTCTCCGCCAGCAGCAACGCCTGTCCGGACACAGGTAAATGGGAAAGTCAAGGGAGTGCAAAACACATGACCAACACATTACCACAGCTGTCTGCAAGGCTTTCACCTGTGCAGGCTGAGTGGGACTAACAACATGACAGAAAGCAGCGCCCAGCAGAGCAGTTTTGTCCCCCAGGAGGCCTCAGGAAGGCAGCCCAACATCCTCATGGGGGCTTGGGAGGTGCCTCTTGTATTACGTTCACATGAGGCTCAAGGGTCAGATTTGGCCTTGACAGCAGATTTTTTTTTAAATATTTGAGCCCAAGGTGACAGAAATCTTATGCAAGTTCAGGACACATTCCTGTCCATAGGAGTCCCTCAGGCACGAGAAACCTCACAAGATTTTATTGCCACCAAATCCAAATGCAAACCCTTATCCCCCATTCAAGTGGAAGGCCTGAGTGAGCTCCAGTTTAACCTTAGTCTTATAGACATCTTGGCTCATGTTTAGTAAAACAATTACTAAACCACAATAACAACTGCTGAAAAACTAGCACTGGTGCAATTAAAGCTGCAGATTTCACAATTTCTTATTTTCTATGTGTTCTTGCCTCCTGCTGGTCTGAGTGACAAGAAATACTACAATGCATGATTTATCTGGCAACAGCCACGTTGGAACAGCAAATTGAAAGTGTTTCCTGAAGCATACTTGCAGCAAACAAATTTCAAATTTAACATCACACATTCTTGCACTGAAAGTCTCGCTCCATGAAACACGCCCATGGTACTGGGAAGGCAAAACTATATGGTGGGACTGTATCCCATCAACACAGTCTGTGTTCCTAATTTTGAGAAAATTTATGAAATTATGAAATAATTTCATGCAATATTTTCATGACATTTTATGAAAAGTGAGTCAATCTTAGAACATCCACTGACATCTACAAATTGAGGATAAAATCTCATTCTGCTTCTTACCTTGTTCAAGAGGCTCATCATGTCAAAAAATGTACAAATAGGATGGCCAGACCAATGTTCAGTAAGATGACCATGCAGATCACGATTGTGTTAGGTCCCTGAAGGAAAAAACAAGAGTATTACACACCACAGCTCCAGGGGAGGAGACAGACACAGCTTGATTCTGCTGTTCAAAAATACCGCAATCACCCCCTCCCGATGCACTGAAATCTGGCACTTAACAACCAGCCCGAATTTCAAACTAGTGGAATGTTTATCCCATCCTATTCGTACTTCTTTCCTGCAAATTCATTGAAGGAGGTTAAATCAGGCTTCTTTTGCAGCTAAGTTTGATTAAAGGAGACCCTGACCACAGGAACATGAACTGCTGATCCCACGTCAAGCTGCTCTTCCCAATTCCCTTCTCCATCCACATTGCCTGTGCTTGTAAAGTTGCCATTTTTAATATCACAGAATCATAAAATGCTTGGGTTTGGAAGGGGACTTGAAGATCATCTATTTCCAAACCTCAACAAATGAACCCATGTGAGATTGCTGTAATTTCAAACCAAAGTACTTCCAAGCTGTGCTTTTCTAAAGTCACATCGGAATCATTCACATCCAAAGGGCTGCAAGATGGGACTCAGAGGGCTAATAAAATGTCTGGGTTTCCAGCTGTATTTGCTAAGAGCAAAATTGAGTTTGAGTGACTGTAGTTTAAACCTGGGAAACTGGCTGGTGATTCAACACCCAGTTCAGCTTATGAGGTGCCCCCACAGCAAAAAAAGTAAATGTAACAGGTGAAAGAGAAACACACTCAAGCTTTTCCTGGTTTTTTTCCCCCAACTTTCATATCCAAGTTGGCTGGTAATGGGGTGGGAAAAGAAGGTGAGAAAAGTGTATAAAATTAATTGGAAGATGCCTGGTTTTGTGCAAATTTTGAAACAGAGATGTGTCTGAAAGTCTATCTGCCCAGGTAAAGAGAGGAGGTCAAAATCAGAGGGTTATGAATGTCAGGTCAAGCATGCAGGGCAGGGCAGGCTGGGAAGGTGGCAGGAGACGGGATACCAACACTCTCCTCCAGCGGGCTCTATGATCCCAAAAAGAGCCTCCAGGCACCACTCGGGGCCCACTGCAGCCCCAGGCCCGGGGGCTCTGCATCCCTCTGGGTCCTGCCAGACCTCATGGGGAACAATAAAGGAAAGGCAAAGGTGGCTCCCAGGGGGCTCCCAGGGATGCCCCACATCACCTCTTCGCACTCCTCCGCCTTCTGTGCTGCCACCACTGCCGCCGCCTGGGCTGGGCCGCGCTTGGCCCCCGCCTTGGGTTCCGTCCGGCCTGGTGGCCTGGCCTCAGTCTTCCTGTCGGCCGCGGGCTCAGCCCGGCCCAGGGCCCTACGCTCGGGGCTGGGGCGCTGCTGCGGCTCCTTGGGGCGAGGCGGCTCCGGCTTGGCCTCTGCCACAACCGATGGCTTCTCCTCCCGGGCCTGTGGCGGGCCAGGGGTGCCCCCCCGGCGCTGGGGCTCCCCCCGGGGCTCCGGAGAGGGCGGCTCATTCTCAGGGAACTGCTCCTCCTCATAGTCCGTGGCGGGGGTGACCGGGGATGTCCGCACGGCGTAGCTGTGGTAGCCCTTGAAGAGCTCGACGTCGGGCTCGCGCGCCATGCGCTGCAGTGNGCTCGTGGAGCTGGGGGCTCTCGGGCGGCGTGGGGGGCGGCGGGGCAGCCTCGGGCCGCGGCGCCTCCTCCTCCATGTTGACCGCGTGCTCCGCGTTCTCGATGATCTCCTGCAGCAGCTTCCGCTTTTGGTACTCGGGGCCTGCGGAGAGAAGGGCTGGTGTGAGGAGTCACTCTGGGACTGGGGGACAGCAGGGGACCCCAGTGCCATGGCACCGTCGTGGCATCGGCAGCTGTGCCCCCAGCACCGATGGGTTTGGGGACCACGGTGCGAGGGTCCAGGCTGGGGTCTGGGAGAGGAGGTACTCCCAAACCACACCCTGCCACCAGGAGGAATTTCCTCCAGGAACAGCTGAAGGCCCCAGGCCTTATTGTGGGCTGCCCAGTTGGGAAGAGCTGAAGGAGTGGGCAGGAGCTGCAGAATAAGGGTAAAGAAACAGTGAAAATTGCAGCCCAGCTTCTTGTGGTCACACAGATGGGTCATGCTGGGGCTAAGGAGGATACAGCTCCCAACCAAGTTTGGTTTTTTTTTATTTAATGGTTGGGAAATTCTTCCATGTGGCTTCCTTGGTGTCTAACAGCATGGCAACGTCACCAGTGATACTCAGGATGACCAGTGTCATCAGGAAAGGCGGGATCCCCAAATGATCTACATGCCATCCCTCATGATGGGAAAAACATGTTTCTTATACATGGAGCAGGGTTGGAAGTTATACAGCCCTCTTGTCTGCCCTGAGCTCCACAACAGGAGCAAAATTACCTGGCACCATCATGAGAGGTGACTCAGGGCTTCAGATTTCATTTTGGCCTCATCTCACACACTGACTTGTGAGTTCCTAGCAACATTGCCTCACTTCAATTCTTCATCTATCATTAAATCTTTACTTCTTATTAACCCTACTGCAAATTGCAGCCCAGTCTGGGTCAGGGGAAGTCAGACAGAGCCTGGCACCAAAGATATCTAAAAAAGTGGGAATATCTTGTGGAATAACAACCCTCCACAGTGCTCCACATGCTGAGATGTGCTGGGAGAAAGGGTCCCTACACATCACCGTGATGCTCATAGCAAGTGAGAACAAGAGCATCATGCTTCTACTGGGCAGTGTGAGGTCAAAGCATCTCCTTTGGCCTCATTCTGCTGAACCCCAGTGATGCTGAGGGGTGCAGATGTACAAGGTCTGCTCTGTGCTCCTGCATGACACAGATCCTGGAGCCACACTGTCCCTGGCTGCCTTGAGGTCCCTCTCTTCACCTCCTCCATCTCAAGGACTGATGCAGACCTGAGTCTGGTTGGGAAACTTGGCTTGGTGCTCCTTTCCCTCTTGTAAGTCAGTGGTATGATTTGCACACTGCTACCTCCTGTCCGTGCAGGCAATGCCTCTGCTTGGAGGGGCAGTGGGGAAAAGGAGGGCACTGATTTTAGCTGCTCTGCTCTGCCTGCACACTCTTGTCAATCAGCAGGTGACCCATTCAGGGCCATTTATTTCTGGCTGCAAGTGAGTTATTTGGAAGCCATTTCAACAGTTGTTCAGACTCCTCAAAATAGGCTGCCTGCAGCTCCAGGCTCCTTGCTCTCTCCTGCTGCTTTCTTCTCTTCCTGAATAATTTAAAACACAAAAACCCCCAGTTGCCTGGAGGGTACACATTCACCTCCCCACCTTCATCTCCCAGCACATTTCAGCAAGGGTTTTGGCTTACATCCTTCTCCTCTTAAGTTACTAGGGATGATACCCTAACTGAAATCCAGTTATTAGGGATATGAGGCTTGCTGAGCAGGACTGCCTCTGCCAGAAACAGCACGGTCTATCTGCCAGGATAGCAGGGAGAAATACAGCTACCAAACACTGCTGGGCTCTCCTGGCTGTGTGACCAGCAGCTCTCAGTCCTAGCAAAATCCAAGGCTGGACTACTGTCTGTTTGTTCTTGGATGGTGCAACCATGCAAGAAGAGACATATTCTTGTGCACTTTGGGAATTTAGAGGTTTAAAAGAATCATAGAAGAATAACATGCATCAGGAGCTTAGAAGGCCAATGAGAGAGGCCAGGACCCAAGTGAGGCCCTACATGACAGCAGCAGGAGGATCCAGCACCTGGGGAGCCAAGAGTGGAGGTCAGGCTGCCCCGAGTGTTTTACAGAGACTGTTTCAATTGTCTCATTCAATCGCCATGGGTGGAAAAAAATAATCCAGCTAGATGTCCAAAACCTCCCCTCGGGAATTCCAGTTTCCTTTGTCTCTGTGCTATAAATACCCCAGTGTGCAAAGGGTGAATTAGAGCTGTGAGTGGCAGCTGGGGGGCTTATTCGAGGATCAAGCCATTGTTAAATGAAGTGCCACAGGCTGGCTCATGCCCATGCCCAGGTGCTCTGGTGTTTCCCCACTCACAGCCAGCTCCAACAGGCCTTGCTTGGTGGTGGGCAGGGAGAGGCAGCCCTCCAGCACGACGTTTCCCCAGCTCGTAGGTGCAGGACAGGGTGAGAGTACAGGGAATTTAGGAAAATCTGTCAGCATGACTCTCCCCAACCAGGCACCAGCTGTTAGCTGTTCCCATTTCCCACCGTGAGCCCTGTGCTGGGGTGTGGTACAGGAGATGCAGAGACACCGAAATCAGAGCAGGGGCAGGTGTCAGGTTTTGCTGACCACAAGTCAGCCTTTGGCTTCTACCCCCAGTTTTCCCACTCTGATAGTCCCTTGTGATCTTGCCTCAGTAACCACGGGACACACTCCAGGCAATAAAGCCAGATAATAAGAAAGACAGGATGAAAACATAGGCACTTGGAATTTTATCTTCTGCTCTGTTATTACCTTCTGTCTCTGTAACAGAAAGTTTTCCAGGAAAAGCATATCTCTAGCTAACCCATTCCAGGGAAAAGTAATGGCATTCACAATGCTGCTTCTAATATTACACATCCCATCTACTAATCCTCAGTGCTTGGTCTCACAGAAGGAACCTCCCAAGTGTTTTCCTGGCCAAATAATTAGCAGTGATGCTAACAAATGACTAGAGAATCAGGGAAATAATATTTTGTATTAGCTGCTTTCTTATAGGGTATTACAGCCCCTAATTAGCGGAGTCTGATTGTTCTGAGGCCCCACAGGATATGGGTTTGTGAGTCAATGTGCAACACTGTTCCAAGAAAAAGCCACAAGGGATGTATCAACAGGAGAGCTGCAGAAGCCCTGAGCTTGCTGCCTGTCCTCCTGCCTGGTGTTCTGCGGGCTTTGGTGTGTGGAAAAACATGAGAAGTTGAGAAACTGTGGGGTTTTCCTCCAGGCTGTGGTAACCCAGTAAAACAGTGGTGTAAGGAGGTCAGCAAATCAGCCAGGGCAAGGGGCTGGCTGAAATTGAGCAAAAGAGGATTTAGGATAGACAGGAGGGCAACTTGTGGAGTTACAAAGTGGGTGAAGCACTTGAACAGATTCCCCATGAAAATTGCAAGACCCCTCTTGGAAGATGCCTCTGATCCTACCTGGCTGGTAGAAGTCTGGGGAGAGCTCCCTGGCCATCATTCTGGCTATGCCCGATTCGTTGTTGGCTGCCTGAGCTGCCTGCTCAGACCCTTCAGCCTTGGCTTTGGCATGAGCCGTCCTGCAGAGAGAAGAGGGGAGAACAGTGAGCGCCCTCTGAGCCAAGGTCATCCCAGCTCACACAGCAAACCCTGGCTGGTGCCAAAACTGAATCAGCCCATCTGGCATAACAGCACTCAGAGTTTGCCCACGTGACCCAAAACCCTACACTCAGGGAGAGAAAAGCAGATTTTCAACAAGGAAGGGGCACAGATGCTCAAGGGTAAGGTGGAAAGGTTGCACACAGGGAACAGGGCAGGTGTGTTTGCAAACATGAGCATGTTCACGTGTTGCAGGGAGGCAGCAGGAGCTGCAGAACGGGCTCGTTGCTGCTCAGAGGAATGACCAAGGCATCACACAGGCATCTTTGGTGGCTGAACTCCTCTGTGTGTCACCAGCCCTGAGCTGCTGCACCCCACCAGAGGCAGTGTGCCCCTGCTCAGCACACAAGACAGGTTTTACCCCAAATTTCTCTCTTGTAGCTCTCCAGCAAACAACATGCATGGTCCAGGAGCTCCTTTACTCGCTGCAGCCTGAGGGGCTGAGCTCACCAGAGCTATTGTCTCCCGCTCAACTTGGCTCTCTGAGTTCACTCCTTCCCAGCACATCTCCTCCTTGCTCCACAGGGCTACAGGCTACGGGAGTTATTTTACTGGCCGGCTGTCATATTCCTCACATGCCTCATGCTCGGGGCCCTGTGATCTTTTTGCTAAAAGCAGGGCTGGCTTTACAGCCCAGCTGCTCACAGTCTGGGAAGGAGCTGACTTCAAACAGCAACGTTGCACCTTAAAAATAAGGGCGGGTGAAGCACAGTGTTTTCAGCTGCTTTGTTGCACTCAGGTCTAGCCGAGAGCTGCCTTCCCCATGCTTCCACTGTCATATTTTCCAAGACTCCCCATATTCCCTGTTTCACATACAAATCCACATATTTTTGTGTGATAAGCAGTTAGCATTCCTCAAACACCAATTCACCCCAAATTACAACCTTTAATGTGGTCTTAGGGTGTTTGATGAGTCCTTTTCAGATTCAGGTTAGCATCTGGTCATGTTTTAGGACAAAAAAGGAGGAAAGATGCAGTTCTCATTCCTGCAGTGAAAACACTCCAGAGGAATTTTTGGACTGTTAGTCATGAAATGAGGATTGATTCCTTCCCATTAAACTGAGATGCAGTAGGCAGACAAGACAAGCTGAAGTCTGAATCCTCAACAGGTGCAATGAAAAGGTGATAGAAATGCTGTTCTGAGACCCTTACAAGGGAGAAGATACACACATATGCCATTCTGAGTAGCTGCAGGCAAAGAACTAAAAGTAGGACAGCAATCCCAACTGACACAGGCAACAGTGTGACTTGACAAGGGGCCAAAAACTGTTCAGGGCCCTGCGATAGAGAAGAGGGTGCAGAGCTGCTGTGGCTCAGCCTGTCCCTCCCTGGGATGACATCCCACTCTGCTGGAGCCATGATTCACCTCCCTGCCCACACTCACACGTTATCTCCCCGCCTCCTCTGCAGGATGAGCTGCCTGGGATTGCAGTCATTCTTGGTCTTTTTATCCAAAATCATTACAGCTCCTGAAGAACCCAGAGACATGATGAGGCAGAAAACAGCACTTTTAAGCTGCTGCTCGCAAGCAGGGGGTCTGAGCCAGTTCTGAACAGAGGAGGCACCTCCTTTTTTGGTAGCATATAATCAGCGTGATTAATTCCGCTATAATCTGGCAGGGGCCGGGGGGATGTGTCTGTGCTCTCCATGCGTGGGGGATCAGAGCGGGCTGGGTGTGCTGTGCCTGGGGCACACAGCCTGCCTGGCGCCGGCCCCAGGGAAGAGGCTTGCAAAGGGAGGATCCAGCTCTTCATCCTGGCAGGACGTGCTCCAGGCCCTGCCTTTGTCCTGCTGCTCCTGGAGGATGAGATTCACCATCAAGAGATAAAATTCTCCCTTTCAGTTGCTCTCTGAGCCAGGCAGATGCTATCCTGACCAATTCCCAGTCAGACAATCAGCCAGCTGGCTCCAGCTGGGGGAGCAGCAGGCAGCTCCTGGCAAGTGCTTTCCTCAAAGTAGCTCCCAAAGAAGTAGCCTGGAAGTGCACTAGAGGTGGGGTCTGCTCTCACCAGTAAGGACAGAGCTGGACATGTCACCAAGCGGGTGCAGATGGCTCCTGCATGCTCAGCTCTCTCTCCCAGCACCTGGGGACGACACAAGAGAACAGCCTGGGGATGTTGGAGGTGATGAGGTAGCTCCAAATTATGCTTTTCTCCTGCTGGAGTTTTGCTTTCCTCCAGAGAAGCTGCTGGATGTTATTTGGCTGCAATTCCTGCAGATGAAGAGATGGAAAAGCCAAGAAGATCCAGCCTGGGTTGCAGAGGCTCAGGGAGGATGCAGTGGGTGATGGAGAGCTGAGCCACCGTGAGACACCATGGCCCCAAGGGTGGCAGGGCTCTACAATGAGGGGTGTGAGGCAGGGACACCCCGGGGCAGCTCCCGGCCTGCAGACACAGAGAGGTGACAAGAAGCTGAGCAGCACAACTCTGCCATTCTGCACTGCCCCCACGGCAGCTCTCACTCTGTGGGACACAGCTGACCTCTGCTCCTGTCCCCCTGCTTGCAAAGTCATCCAGAGGGGTTTGACTGGGGCGGACTATGGTCAACACAGCTGCACATTCAAATCTGGCATCTCCAGCAGACCACATGTCACCCCTGTCAGCATCCCAGGAGGGCAGGAATGCTGATGCCCTGTACTGGGTCCCTCCATTGCTGAGATCATTTATATGGCAGCAGCCAGGTGATGGACGTTTGGCTTTCAGAGACATGGCATGGTGTCTGAAGTATATCTGCCGTGGCTGAACCTTCCCTGGCATATCCCCAGGGTACCTTGGGAAGGCAGTGCTGCTCAGAGCCCTCCAAAAAACCCATGCTGAGGGTTTAGTAGCACAGTGACAAAGCCCAGCCTAGAGGAAAGGGCCCAGCCATAACAATAACATCTAACTGGCCTCAACTGTCCCTGAATTTATTATTTATCCACGTGGCTGGCAGAGCCTGGGAGCTCAGCACAGAGGAAAACTTGGCCCTGGCAGCAAAGTAGGAGACAAATGCCAGCCACCCTGGGAGAGCCCAGTGCGTGCAGCACAACAGCCTGTCCCATCCCACGGCCTGGGGTCTGCCAGGAGCAGGAGTTAAGGAAAGAAAAAGCCCAGAGAGGTTTGAGGGTGTCAGGAAGGTGATTTTCAAACCTCAGAAGTGAAACGTGCAAGAGGAAAAATTTCTTCCAAGGTTAAGATCTTCTCAAAAAGCAAGAATGAGCTTTTGCAAAAAGGAAATGCCAGCCTTGATAAATTTGATGCTATTCAGGCACACTTTAATCAGGGCCACGCTTTTTTATTTACTGCTGTTGTGTTGTCAGCTCCCCGTACCTCTGCAGTCAACAGCCTCTGCAGAAACCAGCAGAGGAGAAGTCTGGAGATAGAGGAGCTCAGCAGGAAACCGAAACACAGACCCAGGGGCTTTAGAGCAGCCAGCAGCAGAATCCAAAAGACCCTTTTCAAGGCAGCACTGGAAAATGAGCCATGAACAATAAACACATCCAGCTGGAGGAAATAAACACAAAGAGGGACCTTTACAAACCCACACTGGTGCTCCCTGTCCCAAAGGCAGCACTGCCAGTATGAGCGCTTCCCAACTGCACCCGAGCCATCTCCCTGGGCAGTGCTGTTAAAAATAGCTCCAGTGAATTCTTTGCAAGGAGGAGCAGCAGCCCCGGTGCCGAGCCGAGGGGAGGCATGTGGGCAATGTCTGCAGCCCCTGTCCCAGCCCTGCTGCTGCTGCCTCCAGGCTGGATCACGGCGGCTGCAGGCTTCACACCCCAGCAGGACGGGAGGGTTACACGCATCTGCTGCTGTATTTGCTCCTCTGGCATGGCTCTAATGCTCTAATCGTTTTTGTACTAGTACAGGACAGAGCACCACTCCTGTCCTTCCTGGCCATCTCCCAGAAACACTGCCTGAATCATTCCTCCAACTGCTGCTGAAATCCCCCATGGACACACGAGCCGCAGCTGAGCCCCGCGCTAACAGGTGAGGCCCAAACCGAGCCAGCACGCCCGACTCTTTGGACACTTTGTGCGGTTTTGCACATCCACATTGGATTAGACTGCAAATGAAACTGGAATTAGCAGGGAATACTGCAAATACCAGACAGGGCTGGGGTGCCTGAAGATGCAGCAATGACCTTGCAGCTCGAAATAGGGGAAGAGTTCAGCTCTCTGCCCTCACATTTGCTTATTAGGGGAATGACAGACCTGTCCAGCACTGTCCTTCCTTCTCCAGGGTCTCCCTTCTCCTGTTGATTCAGCAAACCCTGAGCAAGGACCAGCTGAACACCCCTCCAACCCAACCCATTCTGGGATTCTATGATTCTTGCCATTCTTGATATTAGGAGCTGTTTAGAAGACCATTAAGCAAAAGTAATTCATCAGTCTGTTCTAGGAAGAGTCTTCTGCTGAACTCTCTCCTGAAATCTGGCTTTTCCACTCCCAGCCAAATCCCTGCTCCAGCATCCAGCAGGAATCATTTTGTCCTTCTGAAGGAACTTAAAATAATTGTTTGTCTTGGCAGGAATGTTTGCAGCACTCAGAAGGGATCAAGGAAAAGCTGAAGAAGTGCTTTTGTTAATGGCAACATGGTCCCTGCTGTGCTCACATCGTGAAGGGCAAGAGGACCCAGACCTGACCAGCACACACCTGGGCTAGGGCTGGGACTGGATGGCATTTAAAAGATCCATTCCAGAATTCTGTGATTCTCCATCCTGACTAGGACAGAACTTTCTGGCTTCTCCATTTGACAAACCATCTTCATACTTGTGTCACCTCTATAGTTGGAGCACCCCTTTCTTCCTGCTCAGTCCCAATCCATCTCCTTTGTGTCTCTCCCTCTGCCTCCACATGCATGCAGTACCAGCAAAACCCTGCTACCCTCATTTGCCTGTAACCAGCCCATGGGACTGAATATCCCTCTTCAGTCCACCTCTCACGCCACTTTCCCTGCCCTCAGTCAAACCCATCTGTCCCATCCCATGGGTGTCCGGCCCTGACAGACAGCTGTACCATTCACCTTCCTTTTGCTCTTTTTGCTCCATCACTCACATGCATGTACTCACTCCACGTCCACTCTGACATCCCTGGGGCGCATCAGCCTTTGCTGCTTTATAATACGGACTCAGCACCTTCAAGGTGTGATCTAAATTGTGAAATAAGCATATATCAACACAATTTTCCTCCTAGAGGAAACACCTCCATACTACTGAAGCAGAAATCCAAAAAGAGAAACCATCCTGACCTTGCAGAGCAGCTCAGGAGATGCCCCAGGCTTTTTCCTCTCAGTGCCAGCACTTACACAGAAGTGGTAGCACTTTGTACATGCCCAGGCTACTCGGCTGGATAAATCAGACCTTTTCTCCTTCCTTCCACAGAAAGGGCATGACCAGGCCATTCAGCCCAGAGAAGAGCATCCTTTTCTGTGCAGTGCTTTAGGAGCACAGGCCTGGCAGAACTCCCTGCCACCTAACGAGCTCAGCCTTTATGATTACTTGGTGAATTTTTAAAATACCGAAATGTTATCCTTAGCTCTAAATAGCACTGAGCCACTTGCATCTTTCACTGAGGGATACTTCCCCTTGGAACAATTAAAGTGATATTCATCTTTCGGCAGACAGATCTGCAGCTGTCTTCAATAAGATGACAACCTACTGACCCCAGCCCCGCGTACGGGAGGATCTGCTCGATCAATCTCCGGGAGCCGAGTGGGACCGGGTGGCCAGCGGTCATCAGGGCCTGGCTGTGCCAGCCCGCATGGGAGCCCATGGGTGGTGACAGCCCTGGGGCTGGCACAGCCCACAGCTGCTCTGTTTCCCCCACAGCCCCGGGGTGCAGCCAGCAGCTGCCCAGAGCTGGCCCCAAATGGAGCAGAGCAAGCCAGAGCCTGCCGGCTCAAAGGGCGGCTGGAGCCAGGACGGCACCAGGGCCCAGGGACACCGCACCGGCCTCAGACGGGCAGAACAGGCGGCTCCTGGCCCTGCTGGAGCCCCTCCTGCCAGCACGGTCAGGCTGGGAGCAGCTCGTCAGAGCATCCACAGAGATATCTCAGGGGAGAAGGGGGATTTGCAGCTGCCAGCTGGACCCTCTCCTTCTCCCCCCTGGTTTTCAGGGCCACTCTGCTGCTCTGGGTGCAGACTGAGTGGAGCCCTGAGAAGCAGGAGCAAGTCCCTCAGAGCAGCACAGCCTTGGGGCTATGCCCAAATGCCAGGGATTTATTCCAGCTTCCAGGACACCATTACCAAAGGGGCTCAGCAAATGCCCTGGGGACCCTGATTTAATTAGATAATACTGCAAGATGAAAGGAGCCAGGTTATCCCACTGTCAAGCACATCAAAACATCTTCACAGGACATGCAATCAGGGTCCTTCAACCTTTCCATCCCTGGTGTGCTCCTGCCTCCCTGCCTGTACCTGCATTGAGTGAGCAGGGGCTGCTCCCTGCCCTGCCCTTGGAATTCCCATTTCCAGGAAAGACCAGGGATGCCGCAGACATTTGTTTTGAGGGAGCCTGCCTGACCCAGGAGCTGCTGCCCGGCCCCAGGCTCTGCCAAACAGACAGCATCCATAAGAGGAGTGTGTTTTACCTGATTGCCTGATCCACCAGCACTAAAATGGGTCAGAAAGTCTATGTTTTCACTCTAAGTTTGCTGGTTTTCTCAACCAAAAGCTTTAGCAACTTCTAAATCAAATATTTTTCAGATTTCAGCAATCCAAACCAAAAGAGTCAGGAACTGCTGCAACTGTTTTGTGGGGGGT
Source organism: Edolisoma coerulescens (assembly GCA_013397115.1). Lineage (NCBI taxonomy): Eukaryota > Metazoa > Chordata > Aves > Passeriformes > Campephagidae > Edolisoma > Edolisoma coerulescens. The sequence continues at coordinate 84,118 of VWZW01001500.1, forward strand.
TTTCCCCAGTCAAAAAAAAAAAAGCAGAATTTTTTAGAAAATGAAGGCATATTTCTTAAAATATTGCATTTTCCCCAAGCCCCAATTACTTATCAAAATTTAAAGTAGGAGCCTTTTTGTCCCAGCCCTCTAGGTCTCTGGAGTTGATGTTCACAGATCTGAGGTGCAGGAGAAAGAAGAGAGGGAGCTGGGAGCTGTGAGGGCACCCAGCCCACATCCCACACTTCGGTGCCTGCAGCTCCCATGCACCTGTATCCAAGGCTGCTGAGAGCACCCAGGCAGATGGGACACCAGGTCCCTGCCAGCCCTCACTGAGGAATCATCAGGCTTTGCAGGAGCAAAATGAAAAAACTTGGAGTGAGAAAGCCAAAGGGCCCTGGCTCAGCACCAGGATAAGCTGAAAAAAATGCCCCTCCTCCAGGAGGAGGGAAGGTTTCTGCATTGCAGGCTTTCTATTTAAATCAGACGTTTTACTTAAATATTATTTCTTTTTCAAGATAAGGCTATTTCACATTCCACTGAAATGATGATAACCTCTGAGCAAAGCATGATTGAATTCAATGATTTCAAAGCCCAGCTCCCTGCTGGCTGATTCCAAGCATTTGGATGGGAGTCAGAGCCTTCTTGTTCCATGCAGCAGCAGATCAACTGAACGAGACGCTATCATTTTCCAGTCATTTTTGCAGATTCAAGTCACACTTCATTTTTCCCTTTCTGTGTTTGTAAGCTGTTGAGATAAGGATTTCCCACAGGGTCGGAATGAACAGCCCATTAATTCCACTTTGCCTGCCTGGCCATCTGAACTGTACCCATCCCTAGGGCTGACATCCTGCCATCCCATCTCTGCTGCTCTTGAGGGCATCCCAGCGAGCCATAACCTTGCCTGCCTCAACCCTGATAACCCAGGAAGCCCTGGAGAAAGCTGTGTGCTGTCCAGCAGATGCCTTCTCCTTGGAGCTCCTGAAAGTGCGTGTTCCCTCTTACCCTAATAAGGCATGAAAGTGCCTGAGGAAATTCATGTGAGGTGGGTGGGAAACAGATAAAGCCGTGCAGCCTCCTCCGGAGTCAGAGCACATCCCGCGTAAGGAGCACGGAGGGCCAAAAATGTGTCAGTGCTGGAACTGCAGCCAGCCTGGATGAGGCTGTTCCGGGAGAGGGCTGGAAGAGAGGGGTGAAGGCATCACACCATCACTCACCCAGTGACACTGAATCCCTTCAGTCTGCAGAGCCTCACACACAGCCCCCCTGTGTGGGGGGACACACTGTGGGGGTCCCACAGCTGGGGTGGGTGTCTGATCCTGGCTCTGGACCCCAGCACTGGGGCTTGCTGTCCCCATGGCCACACTGGATCAGGAACAGAGAAGAGCTCACCCAAACCCTACAGCCCTCTCCCTGCATGGCTCCAGTGGATGAGCGGAACGAGGATCAGGCAGAGGTTTGAAAACAGCAATATTTCTGCAGAGCTGCAGACTGCTGTGCCACACAGAAAGTGGGAGAGTCCCAGCCCTGGGCTTCGGCCGGTGCAGAAATAGATGCCAGCAACTGGGTTTCTATTAACCAAGGGTGATGAAACAGGATTATCTTTATAAACACACCGAGCTCTGTGAGAAGTGTCTTTGCTGGGACAGCAGGACCGAGGAGTGTCCACTCAATGCTGTGTCCTGGCACTCAGCTATAGCAGGAGCTGTGTGGCTGCCCTCGTTTCTCCCTGTCGATGTACACAGTGCCTTGCTGAACACTGCCCATGGAAGCACTGAGATGCACTGAGAATTTCCACTATGGGGGCTGTGGGGCGGCCAGAATTCCTGGAGCAGCTAGAATACTCAGCCATTGAGGAGCTGTGCTCAGCTCAGGCCACTCCACTGCCTCCAGGTGTGCTTGTACCTCGCTAGGAGTGACCCTTCCACTGCACCCCGTGGGGAGGTGAGGGGTAGTCCTTGGCCCCCCTGCACCCCCATGCACTTGTCTTTTAAGCCCCCTGAGAGGTCAGGCTGTGACACCTCTGATCACACAGCTGCAGAAATGCTGCTCCCAACTCCTGTGCCCCTCCCTGGCAAACAGCAGCCAATAACCCACCCAGTGCTGGGAAAAGCTCTGCCCATCTCCTGCCTGCTGCTGCATCCTAATTACACACCCCTCCATCACACACGGAGGTGTGGAGTCCTGGAGCAGAGAGACTGTGAGGCTGGGAGAGCAGAGAAGGATCAGTTGCTCCCTCCTGTCCTGGCAGGGACTGTCCTGAGCCACTGCTGCTGCTGCCCACTCTCGCAGGGTGGCCATGAGCATCCTGCTCTCCCCTGGCTTTAGACCCAAAGGTCTGGGAATGTGCTGAACTCCTGAAGTGTCTAATGCCTCTGCCTCTGGCTAAAAAGCACATTTCAAAAAAATCCTAAAGCTTTTCAGAGCAAACCTCAAGTCTAATTCAACAGACCTAAAATCCCAGCTCTGAAATCTGGCCTCGGGGAAGCTGAGCTGTGCTGTCAGCCCCAGGAGTGCCAAGGCCACCGTGGCCACCAGCCCAGCACTGCACTGGACACACACCATGCCTCACCAGAGAGGTGCCTTGGGAAGTCATCCCTTTGGCTGCCCACTTTCCCCACCAGCAGCTTAAACCCCCAAGAGCAGTGGGGACAAGGGCAGAGCTGTGCCAAATAAAGCACCTTCCGAGTGGGAGCGCGCAGCCGAGCCCCAGCGGCGTGGGCTGCCCCAGCCCCAGCTCTCAGCTGTCACACTCGGGCCACGCTGATAAAGCCCTGCTCTGCCTGCCCTTATTTAGTCAGGAGCCTCTGCTGACTCCAGCGATTTTGGGACGTCATTTGCACCACACACCCGCGTTCCCCAAGGAGACGCTCGCTGCTGCCCGGCCACGCAGCCTGGAAATGCTGAGCACAGGGAGACAGCGGCGACGCTGCCGGGAATGCAGCCAGGCAGAAGAGGCTTGGAAAGTGATACAGGAGCTGTCAAGCGCTCTTGTTATTTGAAGGGAGAGCTAAGATGTGCCCCAAAGTTATGGGTACAGATAGAAAACCAGCTTAGGCTTCAAAACCAGGCAGCAGCTCACACTGTGAACAATGCCCGTGTGTTGGTGGCGGGGAAGCCACACCGATGCGATTCCTGGCACAGCCCGGGCTCACCCTAACGAGCAAACCCCACTGAGTCAGGAATTGATGCCCCACACTTCAGAACACAGTCTAGAAATTCCTACAGATATTACGCTAAAACAAAAATAAATCCAAAATGTATTCACTCGGAGTTGCACTCTCCAGGCATAAACCACACAGGGGCTACAGGGCCAGCACACGAGGACAAACTGGTGAAGCCCAGCAGCCATTATAGCCTCTAATACCTTGCTTTCATATCGATCCTGTGGCATCCAGCTGATGTATCTGAGGTGTTACTGCCAGGATGTGCACCCGTCAAAGGATCTCAGAGCTTGGCCAGACCCATGCCTTGCAGGACACATGGCCAAGTCCCTCCATTGATTTTGGTCCAAGTCACTGGGAAGCACAACCACGTGCAGAGGCAGACCATGTCAGACACTGCTGCAGTGGATCAGAGGTGGGATTTGTATTATTTACACTCATTTTGTCCTTAAAAAGCATCAGAGAGATGGAAAGCCCCTGTAAAAGCTGCCCAGCTACTGAGCACACAGATTTCAAAAAATCAAAGGTTCCCCCTGCAGACAGTCCTGCCCTTCCTCTTGCTTTATTTTATTTTATTTTCATCTGTTCTGAAGAGATGAAAGCCAACTATTTTCATGCTTTTTCTCCCTGTATTTCATGGGACCATCCTCCCCCTTTGACAGGCAGACACACGCTGCTCCCCAAGCACAAGGAGCATCAAGTACCCGGGGTACAAAGCACCCTATTCTGTACCAGCCCATGTGCCCAGAAACTGCAGGGCAGCTGTTTCACACCTCACGATGGCTTTGAACCAGCTCACTCATGGTCTGGGGCAGCTGTCCCCTCCTCACAGTCTTCCAGCCAGTTTGTCTACATCAGCTCAGGGGAGGTGAAGCCCCAGCTGTGATCCCAGGCTCTCCCTGTGCTTCCCATCCACTCCAACTTTTTTTCAAAGGAGTCCCCAGCCAGGATGGAGGGTGGGGAAGGGGAGGCTGGAGGGACACAGCAGGTGCCTTCACCTGGCACTGCAGGAACAGCCGTGTCCCAGCTCTGACAGGAGTCCCTTGGGATCACAGCAGGACAAGTCCTGGAGCACCAGCAGTAGAGGGCAGAGATGATGAACACCAGACAGTGTGTGTTAACCCCACATCCGTCCGTGGCTGCCCCTGGGCAGGAGCAAAGCTGTGTCTGCCACAGAGGCTGTGCTCCAAGGAGACTTTTCTGCCGAGTGACAGCAGCCTGGGTGAGGATTCATACTCCAGCTTCCATCAGCTCCATCCCTCCAGCTGATCCCCAGCGCTGCTGATAGGCATGCCCAGGGTTTTTAGCCAACATCCGAGCATCACCAATGGGCTTTGCATGGGGTGGAGCTGGCTGACCTGGATGGGCTGCTCAGGACAGCATGGCCCCATGCCAAATGATTTTCACTGAAATCATGAAAAACAGAGCCATTCCCTCAGCTGACAGTGAGATGATGTCCTCAGCTTCTTGCACAGCTGGGAAAGCAGCTGCACTGCCAACCCAGGAGGATTCAGGAGGGAGCTGAAGAGGCCAGGGCAGAGCTGCTGGGGCAGGAGAGGCAGCAGGGCTGGCTCTGCCCACAGCCCTGGCTGGAACACCCAAAGTGAAACAGCAGGTGGGACAGGAGCTGTGAAGCAGCTCCCTGGGATCAGAGCATGGGACAGGGGAGGGTTGGTGACCGCACTGACCATTGTCCCTGCCCAAAGCTCCCAGACAGGGCACCCCTCAGCGCTGCTGACAGCCGCCGGCCGTGCACCCCAGAGCTCGGCACGTGCCTGGGATTCCTGCGGCGCAACTGGCCGAGGCAGCTTCCAGCACTTGGGCTTGTTTTCCTCGGAATTTCTGTCCCTAAAGAGCCTTTTATGGTGCAAAAGGGAGAAATCTGACCTTCTCCTGGCATTTCACCCCCAGACAGCAGAAGGCTGGATGTTATGGCAGTTTGGTCCTGCAAGGGGCTCCCCCGAGTGCCACAAGCAAATGAAGCTCAAACATCCATGTACAGCAGCACAGATGTGCAGGGGTAGCTGGGAATTTGCACAGCCCACCTGCTGTGCCCTGGTACTTAGTGCCTAGTAATAATCTTACACACAGGTATGCCACATCTTCCCCCAGGAAAGGATGGGTGTAGCCTCAAAGGCATTTTTTTGGGAAAGGGACACACTGCCATCTGAGGAGAAATGTAAAGGCTCCATCTAGAGAGCTCCACCTCACAGTTATGAGCTCAGGCAATGGTAATGATAGTGCAGCCCTTCTATAAACTGTAATAACCCATTTTCACAATCTGTCTGCAATTACTCTGCCCTGGGTGTGGAAACTGAGGCAAGGTTCAAGGCCAAAGCAAAAGTTGGTGGCAGAGCTGGGGTTTAAACTAAGGACCTTCTCCAGGAAAAATTATGTAGGTTCACTCTCTGCCCCAGATCTGAGGTGAAAGGAGGAGGGAGGAGAGCATGAGTTGGATTTACAAAAGGCATCAGGTAGAGAGAGTGGCTCTGCCCTGAGCAACACACACCAGGAATAAACACTGATGGAAACACTGAGTTATAGCTTACAGGATGGGGAGCCTGAATTCCCCTCTCCCAGCAGGTCCAGCTCAGCTGGAAGCAGTGCAGCAGGAACAGGACTGGGGTTCCACACTGCCAGCAAGCACAACAATCCCCTCCCTGCCCAGCAGCCACACCACTGCAGGGTCTGCTGGCTGAGGACTCCCTGGAGGAAACCAGCTTCCACTCTTATTTCCTCCAGCTCCAAGGTTTCCTTAATAGGAAATTATTCCCCGGCCACACTGGGGAGGGATGCATCCCCCGCCAGGGCAGCGGGCGCATTCCAGCCCCTGACTGAAAACACTGCAGAGGCGCTTTTGATCCAAAGTGTAAATAGTGTATAATAAAAAGAGGTTTGTGTAAACCAGCCAAGCTCTCGGGGAGCAGTGTTTGCAGCTCCAGCCTCCTTATTCACGCCGTGGCCACACGCTTTTCCCGGGCACGGCAAAGCTGGTGTCGGGCTGAGCCTGCCCTGCCAGGAGGATCCAGGGCCCCACACCACCCCAGCCTGTTATTTTTATCCTAGCTGGCCCTGCACGGAGCTTCACTTGCAATCCTGCTGGGTTTTCTCCACCAGTCCCTGAGGCAACTGGGTTTTGTTAAAAAAAAAATCAATCATGCTCCCCAAAAAGTTTGGAGATGAAATGGCCACCAGGAGAATAAAGCAGGAGTTTCTCCAAGGAGTGGAATGGGGTTTGGGAATAGGTGTCCTTCATTTATTTCCCCCCTCTACTTGATAATGAAGTAACTGATAATTAAACAGGAATTAAACGGAGTGAGACAGGACAGCCATGGAGTCACAGCACTGCCCAGCAGCTGAGCAAAGCCTGTGCAGGCTGAGGATTTCTTGGAGAGGCCAGGTGAAACCTCAAGGGCTGTTACGACCACATTTCCCCAAGGAAGAGGAGAAGAGTGAAGGCTCCAACCCTGCCTCCCAGATCTCTGTTCTCTGCCAGGTCAGCTCTGAGACTGGCAGGAATGCTTCAGGGGGAGCGTGCTGCCAACACAGCTCGGACACAGGCAGGGATGTGAGCTGGAGGAGGAGAATTTCCCCTGCCCTTTCCAGGCAGACCCTGAAGCCACTCTTATTTCCTCTCTCTTCCATCCCAGGAGGGACAGTGGAGCAATTACACTGAGCTGCTAAAACTGACAACCCTACTGCATCCCACAAACTCCCCACAGAGCCACAATGGGAGCTCCAGGGCCAAGTTGTGTTCTGCTGCAGCCCCAGTTTGTCTGGGACACGTTTTGCTGCTCATGAGCCTGTTGGATTTATCACCATCAAACCCCACTGTTTCTCATGCTGCCCCATCAATGCCCAGCAGCTCTGACAGCGTGGCACAGCATCAGGATGCTCTCTGTCCTGCTGAGTGCTAGGGCTGGGAACAGTTCCTGCTGTCCAGCACCTCCCCTCTGGACCGGGGCTGCAGGGGAACAGGAGAGGGATGAGAAAAAGGACAGCTCCTGAACACAAGGGATGGGGACCATCACCACGGGAACCCGCGTGTTGGAGCTCCAAGCACCCACCTGGACGCCGCAATCTCTGACTTCTGCCGGGCGATGGCCGCAGCCCTCTGAGCCCCCTCCACGCTCCTGTCCACCTTCTGCCGGATCTTGGCGCTCTTGAGGGGTATCACACGCTTCTTCATGCCCTTGACCAGGACATTGTGGCGGTACTTGCCCTCCTCCTTTTTGCCGTCGGGCAGCGTGGTGCAGCCGTAGCCGTGCCGCAGGTTGTCCAGCCACTCGCCCTCGTACTTGAGCCCGCTGGAGCGCTCGCTGACGCCGAAGCCGGCGCGCTTGTCGTTCTTCCACTCGCCCATGTAGGTCTCCGTGGTGGTGGCGTCGATGTCAGACTCGAAGGGGGTGTATTCCTCGCCCTCGGCGCCCTCGCCCAGGCTGACGGTGGAGGTGGCGTCGCTGGCAGCCGAGCTGATCCCGCTCTCGCTCTTGAGGAAGCTGACGCGGCTCTTCTGGCTGGCCAGCGATGACTTGGACTCGGACTTCTTCAGCTTCCCCAGCAAGGAGCCCCTGCGGAAGAGCCCCCCTTTCTTGGGCTTGCTGGCCTCGGCATCCGCGTAGAGGCTGAGGGCGAAGCCGCCGCGGGTGATGGTGGGCGAGAGGGGCAGGCTCTCGGCGTTGGCGGCGGGCGAGTCCTGCTGGGGCAGGGTGCCGTTGCTGTGCTCGCTGCGCAGCGAGGACAGGGATGTGCGCAGCGGGGAGCGCACCACGGAGGCCATGCCGTAGGGCACGCTCTGCCGCACGCCGTAGCCATGCCGCATGCCGTTGGTGAACTGGCCCTGGTACGTGCCTGCGGGAGACAAGAGGGGCAGGGTGAGAAAGCAGCTTGGTTCTGGGAGAGCAAAGGGAGGCGAGCTGTGGGGTTGCACTGACCCCAACCCCACTGGTGCTCACCCACATGCAAAAGCATCAGTGCCGAGGGAGCAGAGGACACCAGCCCAAGAGGCTCTGCTGGCAGGTGACAGCTCGTTGGAAAGGGACTGGGGCACCAGGGGACACTGGTGCAAACCCAAAGCCACTTACTGTATGGGATCTGGATTTGCATCCAGAGCAGGGAGCGAGAGGCAGCCACAAGGGGTGGAGTTTGGGCTGTGCAGAGGGTGGCAGCAGCCCCAGCGGGCACGTGAGCTGCAGTGGCACATCTCTCCTTGGCTTGGTGACAGTCCCTTTCAGCCTGTTCTGCAGTCTGCCACTTGCAGGCTGCCAGGACCAGCTCTAGACCCCTGAGTCAGGATCCCACATGTCCACTGACTGCCCTGGTACCTGAAGCCACCTCTCCTTGGCGCTGACATAGGGCTTCTCTGAATTCCCAAGACCAAGGCTTGTGCCACACTGCATGAAGCAAGAGATGGGCAGAAAAGGGAGGAAAGAAGCAGTTCTGTGTGGGGTTCCTTCAGCTCTGTCCCAAGAAGCACCACCCCACCACACTCCTCCAGACCCAGCTCAAGAGGACAGACAATGATGGAAGACACAGAAAGGATCATGTTCACCATGGCCAGGGCTGCACCTTGGGTACAGGACCCTGCTAAGGATCAGCAGGACTTTGGCAGTGACACTGCTCCACTCCAGACCCCCTGATCCCAAAGGTGATCAGGCTCCAGCAGAGTGGAGACCCCCACTCTGACTTTTCTCACCAGGATGTCAAGAGACTTAAATCAGCTGCATCAGAGGCCCCACAAGAAGAGCTCCTGGGAAGGGCAGGGGGCTGGTGGGGCAGCAGAAACCCTTCACCCACAGCACCCGCCATGCCAGCACAGGAAGATCAGAGCATTCCCGAGCCCTGTGGATTGGGATAGGATGAGCCTGGGATGAGCCATTTTCCCAGCCTGGCTCTCGTCAGTCTATAGATGCAGTTGCCTCAGAAACCAGCAAACCACCCAAAACAAAGGCAGCATTCCACTCTGCTCCTGGCATTACAGGCCCTGGAATGGGCCACCCCACCCCAGAGCAGCACCCTGTGGAACAGAGGCTGCCAGCAGCTCTCTCAGCCTGGGGCACAGGCAGAGGGTGATGGGGGAGCGCAAATGCCTTTGGAAAGGCCACTCTGTTCCTTTACGCTCCCAGGTGCTGCTTCGTGTAAGCGAAGGGTCAGCCGTGCTGGGGGTATTTTCACAGACATCTGTCCTAAACCTGCTTTGCAAAAAGCAGTGACCTACCAGAAGACACATGATTTTGGGAGAGCAGACACTCCCACGGTCCTGGGGAGGCTCAGGCAGGGCTGGGCTGAGATGGAAGGGGGTGACCCATCTTCAAGGCATTAATCTCCCCCTTCAGACACTGTTACTGAGCCCAGGGATGACCCTGCTCCCCAAGGAGCAAATCCAGTTCCTTCTTTGGCGATTGTGGGAGTGCATATTTTACAGTCTCCCAGGCCACTTCTGCAGCATAATCTCTCCTCCCGAGCTTCAGGTTTCGTTGAAATCCTCTTTGGACCCGCCTGTGGAGTGTTAACTTACAGTGCTGAGGGCCAGGAAAGACAAGAAGTGCCCGAGTGAGCAGCAGCTGCTGCCCTGGGTGAGCTGCCCCCAGCCAGCCCCTGCCCACCCTGTGACACAGAGGATTTTGGGGTCCCTGTAAACAGTTGGTCTCCCCTACAAAAAAAAGTAGGGATTCATGTAGTACAGAGTATCTGCAGACTGCAGCCAGCCGTGGGGAGCCATCTGCCAGAACAAGGGGCCATTGCCCATTTTCTTGGAAGAGCTTGAAGCTCTGTGAGGGAAAAATAAGGAAAAATAAGCTTGGGTTTTGGGCACTAGCCTGGAGTCAAGGACCATCGCTGGAGATCCCAGGCATCTGGGCGTGTTCCTCACCGTGCTCCCAAATCCCTGTCCATAAAATGGTGATGAGTCTTCCTAGTGCAAACTGAAGTTATAGAGACCCCCCCAGTGCCCCATGTCCCTCCCTGGTGAGGTCAGTGCTCCATCCCACCCGCCCAGCCAGCGAGCAGGGCTGACACACGATCAGGGTGACATTGGAGACCTTCTCCTAGGATGGGAACAACTTCACACGTATCAGGCTGCAGCTGATAATGCTGCCATGTTAATTCCCTGGAAAAGGAACTCTGGAAAAGTCTTGCAGGTTAAGGGGGTTCAGCCACTCCTCAGGAGTCAGGTCAGAGCAGCTGCTGTGCTCCAGCAAATCCCCAGCCCCTCTGTCCCCCTGAACAGCACCAGAGCCAGCTGGGTGGGAAAAGCTACACGGCACCGTGGGTCTCCAGGGAGCAGGGATGGGAGTGCCACCCTCAACACGGGTTTCAACACCAGCTCTGCAGGCTGGTCTCTGCTCCCTGATTTCAGCCTGTACAGCACAAGCAACATTGTCCCAGTGACCAGAGCTGCCAACCCTGCCCGGATGAATGGAGGGCACCGGCACGGTGCTGCCCACGGCTGCCCAGCCAAGGCGGGGGTGAGCAGGCACTGCCATGTCCCTGTCATGCTGCCATTCCCTGCCCGGCTGGGGCTCCGTGCCAGGCAGGGCCATAAACCACCCCTGGAGCAGAGCCAGAGGCTGCAGGGAGCGGCTGGAGGTGCCAGGGGCCGTGCGTCAGGGCACGCAAGGCTTGAGCAGAGCCAAGCCCTGCCTCACCAACACGGCCCAGTGCAGCCAGTGCAGGAGAAAACGGGGCTGTGCAAAACCTCTCTGCAGCAGGGCTGCACGTCCCCGAGCCACCACCACACCCCAGTACCAAAACAGCCTGGGCAAGGGGGACGGGCAGCACACAGAGCTGGCAGCCAGGCTGCTGCAGGCTCACGCGCATCTGAGGTTCTGCAAAAAATAATTAGAAAGCAATGGATGTGGAACGAATAAACCTCTGTTTAGGATGAAAATGGGACAGAGCCCACTTCCCTTCCTCCCCAGCCCTGGTGATTCATCAGGGCAGTGCGACAGAGTCACATCATCCCATTGGGGTGTGATTACTGGGGGACAGGACCCCAGTAATCCTTTACTGGCTGCATTTTTACTTGTCCTAATGACAAAAGCCACTGGCTCCTCTGCAACCCCCAGGAATACGATTCATCACCTCTGCACAGCCCCAACAAGGAGATGCTGCCTGGGTAACTTCATAGGACAGGAAGGATTATATTGTAGGACTGATGGAAATGGCATCCCTGCAGCCTTCACCTCCAAACACTCCAAAGGGGTGGGAGCACCCTCTGCTTCACCCCAGCAGCAGGATGGGATGGTGCCCGCCTGCATCAAATGCAAAAGCTTCAGCTCCCGGTGCCCTTCAGCCTGGCAGCAACCTCCCATCCCCAGCAGTGACACACTTCCCCTTCCCAGCCTGTCTCAAGGCTCCCATATAATTAGTGATGAATGTAAATAATACAAACAACCATGTAAATAATGCAAACAGCTCAAATCGCATCCCTGCCCTACAGCCCCCTGCTGTCACCCAGATACGGCGATGACAGGCGGGTTAGAACTCAGTGTAAGTGGCCAGGGACATTTAAACAATGCACAGCACCATGTGCAGGACAGGCCAGCAAAAACTGAGTGCTGCTTTTTGGTGCCAGCAGTACTGTCTGATGGGTTCTGCTGGAAAAGAAAGGCAAAGAAAACCACATAGAGAGGTAAAAAAATTCACTATATTAATTCATGGGTCACACTCAGCCAGGCAGGAGCTTTGCTACAGAGGCAGCAGACAAAAGCCAGCACTGTCGTGGCTCTTCCAGGCCCCTTTCCTCCTTTCCCAGCCACAATCCCATGGATGCTGCTCCTTCTGTCCCGGCCCCTTTCCACTGCGCTTGCCCTGCCACAGGGAGGAGTTGTGCTGCTCCATATCACTCATTTCGTCTCCCTAGTAAAGCACTTCTGCATTTCTTTTCCCCTCTTCTGTGGTCTTGTGATCACTGACTGGTCTAATTGTTTCCCCGTGGTTAATTGACACCGCTGTTTTCCTTAGCACCCTAGAGAACAAACTGCAGTATCAAAAAAAGTTTTTAGGCTGCTGTGATTGCAAGTGAGATTTTTTCCCCCCATATAGATACATATAAGCAGTTATTTGTACAACAAAGACAGGCTTTGGGCTGGATCATGGGTATGCAGCACAATTCACCATTAGCAGTGAGATTTCTTTCTGCAGTAAGACTTGACTCAGGGTTTTGACTCACAGTCAAATGCACAAAATATCCAAAAAATGAGGTCTTCCTTACAGCATGGACAAAACTCACCAGGCAAAGCCAAATAACTACATGTTTACTCATGGCTTATGTTGCAGAACAATGAGTTCCTTCATGCTACGCCTTCCACAACCCCACTCACTGTCTGCTTCAGCCAGAGCATTCTGCCCCTGTAAAGGGCTCTGGGCTCTTCCCTGGTGACAGCAGCACACACAGGTATATCCAGCTTGGATACCCAAAGAAATATATCAGCATGTCACTGTATCTGCCCAGCCACACCAGGAGCTCTGAACCCCTTGGCTCATTTCAATCCATGTTACAGAAGGCTCCTTAAAGCCATCAGTCTCCCATAGCTTTCACAAAAATAGGCTTTTGGTCGTGGGGAGAAAAAGTGAATAACCCAAAGAGTGCCTAGGCTAAACTGTACCATGACCCTGGTTCTTATTAGACACCAAAAATCTACACGGGATTGCAAAAAGCTTCACTCTGGATTTGGGCTTTTTTTAGCCACCAATCTTGGCCAGACACAAGATTCAAACACAGACAACCCTATAAGTATATTTTAAAATGTAAATTTTTATGTATGTCTATATATATATATGTATATATAAAAAGTTAAAGTCTATTTTAAAACATCAGAATCAGCTACATTTCCCTGAAATCTGCAAGCAGCCCAACCATGACCTAAAGTTTCTGACGACCTGGCAAGAGCTGCACATTCCCAGAGCCCTTTTCCTCATGTGGCTGGCTTCCAAGGGGCTTGGGAATCGTGTCCCCTACTCGAGGGACGGCAGACATCCAAAGCCTTTCCAGATGTTTATCTTGGCAGCCTCAAATTCAAACATTAGCAGGTCCCATTAGCAGTCTGGCCACATCTGGATCTTGCAGGTGGTTACTGTGTGCAGGTGAGGAGACAAAAGAGGAAAAGGTCCTGCAGGTCAGTGAGACCATTCCACCCCTGTCCTGCAGGTGTGATGCTGGACGGTGATCCCCGGCTTTGGCTGCAGTTCTGTACATGTTCCTGTGCCATCAGAGAAGCTCATGCATTGAATGAACAGCTCAGATCAGCCAGGGTACGATGACCCAGCACACGGAGCAGCGCTGGGCACCCGAGCACAACCCTCGTGAGCCTCGTGGGGCTGAGCTCAGTGCTTTGGCAGGGCGCATCTTCACTGATCAGGGCTGAACTGCCAGCCTCGAGTGGCACCAGGGATCATGCAGCTGGCACGTTCCTGGGTGTGGGACAACACCCCGGGGAGCGCTTTGCTGACAGAAGCAGGATATTCAATATCCTTACAGGAGAAAGCATTGGCTCATCTTTCCCGCTCTTCTGCCCCAAGCTTCCAGTCCAGGATCTAATCAAACCCCTACATCGAGTCTTACCACTCAAAATTCTCCCCCAGGACATTAAGTGGAATTCCAGTAGCCCTTCACCCTTAAAAGGATTTGCATTTTAGGAAGCAGCAAGGAAGCAACTGTGCAAATTCAAAGGAGACCTTGACATCTCCAGAATGAAATTCCCAACGGCAGCCATTGCTGACAGTTACCTGATTGCTGCTCTTTACTCATCAGAGCACATCTTACATGTCACCTACACATCTTATGGCCTCCCGTGAAGGTTCTGTGCACCCAACTGGCCATGCAACCTCCATCTATTAAACCATTCCACGGCAACAGGACAGAGCAGGGAGAAAATTTAAGGAGCTGGAGGGATGTGTCAGTTCATGTCTGTACCTACAACATCCAAGGGCACAAGGAAAATGGGTCAACTTCAAGACTGTATTGCCAGGCTTAAAGTCAGCCACAAACCCACACAACTCATTGAGGAATATTTATGAAAAACATAGGCCTGAAAGCCAATCTTGAATTAGTCCATTTTTCTAAAGCCTATAAATGTGATGCTTTTCATTCTGGAGCTTTATATTATTATAGTTATTTTGCTTTGTAAACTAACTAACAGTGCCTGTCCTAGATAAATATAGATGCAATTTTGATCCATATTTTGAAGGGTATTTCTTTCAAATCACCCTCTCTATTTAGCTATCCTAAATGTGGCAGCCCGGAACATTACAGTGCTGAAGAGCTACAAAATTACTTGCACAGAAATTCTTGCCATGTTTCTAACCCCAGAATTGCCACTAATGCAAGAACACAATTAGACCGAGCATTTACAGAGCACAACAAGTATCTGACTATGTGGTGCAGTTGTGTAGTAGAGGAGGTTGAAAGCTTCCAAATAACCGAAGGGATTTATTTTGGGGAAAGGCGTGTGGCTGCATATTCTAAACAGCGTAGATAGACTCAAAACTCTTTGGTAAAGCAGATGTGCAGGCAGCCGTCAGAGGCACGCAGGCAGTGTTTAAGGCATAGGGAAAGCGTGCTGGGATGGTGTGGGTGGCTCATATCCGACACGAGAACATTCACAGCTCACTGCCTGGTGAGCGAGCGCACGGCTCGCTGTGGTCGTGCACCAGCTGGGACTTTCTGGGTTGGTTCAGCCAGAAGCTGCAATAAGCAGTCCCTGTGGAGCCAGGAGTCAAAGACTACACAAAATCAAGTTGGTTGGTGTTAACTACCAATACAGACACTTGAGAGCAGCTTGGGGCAATGCTCCTGCTGCTCCTCCCTCACGTCCGCAGACAGTGAGCCGCTCGTGCTGCATCCAACCGGGAAAATCGGGGCACGCACACACTGATGAGATGGTTGCACCCCAAGCTCCCCTTCTTGACTGAAGCACCCCAATGGCTCATTGTAGAACACTGTGCCTGTCTAGATCTCACTAGTGGGGACAGGGCCAGGTCACCTCTTCAGCAGGGACAACATGCAACCTCTGTTGTCACAGGCTGGGTACGACACTGTTCATCCCCCTCCCATTCCCTCTGGAGCCACCCTTACCTCCGTCAGCGTAGGTCTCGGTGCCGTAGCCATCCTGCAGGCCATTGTTCCATGTACCCTCGTACTTGGCTCCGCTGCTCATGCTCTGCCTCGCGCCGTACCGTCCCTTAAAGCCATGGGTCCACTCGCCTCTGTAAACCCACCGTCCTTTGGTCTCGATTCCCAGGCCGTGCCTCTTGCCTTGGGACCAGTAGCCTTCGTAGGTGTTGCCACTGGGCCACGTGTATATGCCCACCACCTCGAAGCCGTAGTTCCAGGAGCCCGAGTACTCGCCCTGGCCCTTGGGGCCGGTGCAGATGCCGTGCCCGTGGGCTTTGCCCCCCTCCCAGCCCCCGCAGTAGGCGCCTCCATCATCGAAATCAAACCTGCCGCCGCTCATGGTGCCCTCCGGTGCCCCTCAGCCGGGCAGCGTTCCCAGGGGCAGCGCTCCGGGGCTCCCGCATCCCCGGAGGGAACGGGCTGGGCGCCGGGAGCGGCCGCTCCTGCCTCGCCCGGCCCGGCCGAGGGGCTGGGGCACGGGAGGAGAGAGAAACTGGAAGAGAGGGAGGGGAGAGGGGCGGGCCGAGCCCCAGCCCCCCCGTAGGGGCAGCCGCTCCGCTCCGGTACCTGCCCCGCGGGCACGGGCATGGGCCGCCCGGGGAGCCGCCCCCGCGGCAGAGGGAGCGATGGGGGTCCCGGTCCCCGCGGCGGAGGGAGCGATGGGGGGCCC